>JAHWFO010047825.1:4307949-4326536 GCA_023313115.1 Rhysida immarginata | reverse complement strand
AATGAAAGATGGATTGTTGCTCGGACCCCGATGGTCAGGTGACTTTTGAGTGCCCTGGCCTGTCTGTCGTTGGCCTCGGAGTTTACTATAATGACGCTTAAAGGATAATAATTGGAAAGAAAAATTGTTGAAACATTTGGAAGAATGAATAAAACAAGGCATTTTCTATTCTGGCATGAGCGTTTCTTAAGGCTGGTTTCCATATTCTCACATTCGCATGAGATTTAAAATCTAAGTTGTCTGTGCCGCCAGTTCTCGAGACTGCCGAGTGGCGAGATTCGAACTCACTAAGTGATTGGGAAAAAATAGTCATGTGAAAGGGCGCCAATGAATCAGAAGTCAAAAGTACACAGTCTGAAAGTACATGTACTTAAAAATCTAAGTATAGTCCATCCAGCCTAAGTTTGCGCGAAATGTGATGAACATGTTAATTGTTATGTATTGTTTAATTTTTGTTGTAACAATGTCCAACAATTGAAATGGCCATCACATTTCGCGCAAACTAAGGCTGGATGGACTATACCATCCGTATGTAAAACAATTCTTTCCCGTTAGATCAAATCTCTTCTCCTCTTAATCAACAGTTCTAAAGTAAAGAAAGAGAAAATTTTACTGTACAAACTTACCTCGGCACGTCACTGTTGGACGATTCTTAGAGTGTACTCATTGTAAATGTGATAAAATATGTTAGTTCATTAGCAATCAATTAAAAAATGTCTTAAATTGATATATGTACTACAATCAATAATTTCGTGGATTGCGGCCACTGTTCACGTACGGGGGCGCGCCCCTAGTCTCACTTCCACAGTCTACTTCTTATAATCCTGCGTCACCCATCAGGACACATACAACCTGTGACAATAAAGTTCGGTGAATGATGGTATATTGAGAGTGGATTGCTCGCTTACATGAAACAGCAGTTACTATCCTTCAAAGTAGTCCCCGTCGATGGTAATGCACTTCTGGGAACGCCTGCACAAGTCCTGGAAACTCCTGGCGTAGTCGTTTTTAGGGATAGTTTTCAGTTGGGTCGTAACATTACGTTGGATGTCTGGCCACTTCGGGGGACGTCTTCTACGGTGTTCCGGCCTCCTCGGAACCGTTTAAACCACTCATAAACACACTTCAAAGTAATAGCACTTTCTTTGTAAACTGTTGTCATCATTTCATGAGTCTCTTTCGTTCGCTGATCCATTTTGGGTTTCGACCGCACGTACTACGCCTTCTCCCTTCAATGTCCTGTTTAAACACAATAAACACACTCGCAGCGCTGATTCTCTCAAAATTTTTTAAACATGTCTCGACCTATCTGGGGCAGAATACGACGATGGTGCACTCTTACGACCGTTAGCAATTTGACGTCATTCACCGAACTTTATTGTCACAGGTTGTATATAGAACAATGGGTGTGGTCGATAGATAGTGGATAAGTTACCCGAACTGCATTCTGGGGTACACCGCAAAGCTTCACCGCATAGCGGCCGGTTTATGAAATCGCTGTGGATACGGTCACGGCGCCGTGGCTTCCCAGCGTTCACGATGGTCTAAAAAGGGAAGTGACGCGGTGAAGGATAGAGCATGCGCTTCGCGCAACGGATGATTAATGATCGGCGAAACAGCACTTTGGCAAGCAATAATCGTTCAAAGGAGTCGTTCGCGTACATGTATATATAAACGAATTACGCGCACATAGTGAAATCACACAATTCACGAAATATGCAAGTTCCTATTGCTCATTCCATTAATTGTACAATGTGTTTTGGCTGCCCGAGTGCGAAAATTAATACGAGGAGGGGTGGGGGTTCGCTCTTTGATCGCCGCTGTGCATCCCTAAACACGGCCGCCGGTGCGCGATTCACACATGGCACCTGTGCTGGCGGTGGCCCTGAATAAATCCGTGTATAATTTCTCACATTTGTAATTCATTTTAAATAATGAAATTTCACCTCTGATTTGGCCTCTGTCCGGTAGACGACCTCGGCTTATACATTTTTTCTGTGTAATGTGCTCTTCTTTCACAAAACGTGTATTGCCACGCTTTCGAGCGCCGTCAATAGTTCTGGAACGGCATGTCCAAAGTTGATTGGAATTGCTATCTTCATATTCCCACAGAAGTTTCGCTAGCTCGTCAAACGAAAAGAATCTATGTCCACGACTTAAAACAGGCGACCGTAGACGCATAGCGACGATCAAAAGGCGGGCAGCATCACCACCCCTCCTCGTTTCTATTTCGCACACGGGCGATAAAACGACTTTGTACAGTTCATGGAATGAGTTGCGTATTTCGTGAATTGTCTGATTTCACTATCTGCGCGTAAATCGTTTAAATATACGCGAAATCGTTCGCGAACTACTCCTTTGAACGATTCTCGCTTGCCAAAGTGCCATCCCCCTGCGCGAAGCGCATGCTCTGTTCTTGATCACGTCACTTCCCTTTTTCGACCATCGTGAACGCTGACAAGTCACGGCGCCGTGACCGTATCCACAGCGTTATGAAATTATTGACTTTATCCACGACCTTTATTAGTATCCAGTAGGTAGTGCTTTATCATGTATTTCGAAGTGGCCTGTTGTTTCCGTTCGTACATATAATATTAGAACTCCTTTTACATGGCAAGGAGCTTTTAGGGGAACTGGTCACTAAAAATGACAATCTTGTGAAAAACGATAATTTTTTCCTGTTACTTATCTCACTTACTTTTAATAAATTTAGAATATTTACTTTCAACTACTGGGATAAATGTAAATTAGATATTCTGCAGGAAACGATTCCTGTATGTCTTATGGATTAATTTACCCATATTTTGAGCTCCTGAAAAAGCAAAGGGGCACTTACAAGGGAATCATGCGAACCTGTATCTCACAGTTTCACACCAAATTGAAATATGTTACTCACCTAGAGCTACTATTGATGCTTGCAAAATAAGAAATCGCCATATTTTGTTTCTTTAAAAATAAACCGCGAAAATGAAATTGAGCGCACATAAAACTGCATTGTTCCGCCCTAGTTAAAGCGGTGTGTGTATTAATGCGCTTGACGGGACTTCTTTCCGCCACCACTCAACAGTACGCACGAGTCAACTTCACATGAAAGCAGTGGAACTACTTCCTACGAAGGAGCAGCAGACAATTGAAAAGATTCTGAGCTTACTAAACAAACTTTTATTTTTAAAAAATAGATTATTAAAATCAGCTAATTGCCATCCGATAAAAGAAAATCTTAACCATTTCCTTAATTTATTATTTTATTTTATTAATTTTAGTAGTACTTTTGCAAGAGAACATCGTAATATTTTGCTTCGGTAATCTTCGTAAATTTTCCGAGGCTGAGTCATGCATTCCGGAGCAATTTATAGTTCGGCCTTGTTCACTAGTCACGGCCTGACAACTGACGTCATACTAGAGGTCGACGAGGCATGAGGTCGTCTGCCTGTCATTTTGACAGAGGCAATAATTTTTTTCATATTATTTGGAGTATTCGTTTAACTTGATTAAACATAATTTGTCTTCAATTAAAGTATTTCAATGTTAAAATATTTCCGTTGAGAAGGGGGTTCCCATGGCAACCGACCTCTAGCATGACGTCATCGATCTTCAGTTGTCAGGCCTGATAGATATAGACGGCCGTGCACGAGTGAAACGAGGGGCTGTCGATCTAATGGGGCAATCGAGAATATGGACATGCGTTGGTGAGAGTGTATGTATCCCGGTGCTTTATAATTTTAAATATTCAAATGATCATGGATGCTTACCTCATCTTATAAATTATTTCGAGACGAATAATTGTATAGCAAAATTAAGGTTTTGTGCTTAATAACACTGCTCTAACTGCAATTCTTTGGCGGCCGCTGTTAATGAATTTGCTTTCACCTTAGGCCTACTGCCATTTTTTTTTCACTTCCGCTACCGCCACCGTGCAATGCGATCGCTTCCACTGTATGTTTGCGCGCAAACAAAGAGTTCCGCGTACAGGTTCGGATGGTTTCCTTGTCAGAGTCGAATGTAAGCTGACTTGGTAATTTACCTAGCTGATGAAGTGGGACGTAGTCATCTACGAACGGTGTGTTGAGGATATCCGTTAAGTTCTTGCGACTGTATTTCAGAGAATCGTTCTTCGGTGGTTCCATAGCTCAATAAATATTGTATACCTTAATTAACAATATTAATGGATTTATTAGACACAATTCAATTTTTTTTTTTAAAACAGTGAATGAGAATTTTTTTTTCTGCTTAATAATTATTTTAAATTAATAGGTTACTTAATAAAAGTGGACCGTTTATTTTGAAAGTTCATTTATCCTTCTTTTGAGATACATTGAAGTGCCAAAAATCATGGGATACCTATTCAATATCGTGCCCACTGTAATAACTAAATAAAAGTAATAATAAATTATATTAATAATAGTAATTAATTTTAATATGTAAACACCATCGAATGGTTGCTATAGTTTGGCAATGAACATTTACTTTTAAGAAATTTTATACATCATAAATTTCCCGATTTATCTATATGTTTAATGCATAAATCTTCAAAATATCGACTTAGACTGATTCCAACGCTCCTGGTGAGAGGTACGTGCATAGTGCCAAACTCTAATTGTGAAGATTCTCAACTTGTAGTAGAAGTAATTTTGCTCGAACCCTACTACCAACTTGAATAGTGACTCATCGGATAGCTATGTACCAGAAATCTAAGGTCCAATGAATACGTTTATGAGCTCAGACGAGCCGCAGTGCTGTAAGTCTGCAGCGCTCTTGTCGGTCTTCTGCTGCCATATCCCATCATTGCCGAATTTCACTACACTGACCTCATAGACACGTACGCCCTTCATCCAAAAGCGGCTGTTAATTGACATAGTGATGTGTGTCTGTTACAAAGGACCATTCTGCTCAGTTGTCGCTGGTCCGGAACATTTAGCTGTCCATTGTGGGAGGTAATGCCTGAAATAGGGTACCGATACTCTCTGTAGACCTTTGACATTGTGGATCGAGGAATGTTGAATGCCCGCACCACTTCATAAATGGAATGTTCCATGCGTCTATACTGTGTTTGCATTTAAGAATGACCGCGCAATGGGTTCCACATGAAAGAAGTAGATTTCTACTTCCATGGGCTCCGTGATTGGTTAGGCCATAATAGTAGAAGGAGACTTGAGAAGTGAGTACTGTTCTCCTTTTACTATTATGGTTAGGCCATATCGCATTCTTTGCGTCACGAAGCAGTGCGTATAATAATATAGTCCCTTTTGACATGGCTTCATTAGAATTTTGGACGATTTTAATAGCAAATCAATTTAATCAATCAATCAGTTAATAGCAATTAAATTTTAAAAAGTCCCAGAAATTAATGGATTAATATAATTCTCAATATATTACCAATTAAATTTTCCAATATTACATTGCGCCTGGAAAAACGATGTGAGTTCGCGTTTCACGCTCATTCATGGATGGAGATGCCCAAAATTAAATCAACCAATCACAGAACCCGCTATGCGGTCGCTCTTATTGTGAAAATACATGTAGTATAGCTCCAACTATTATTCCGTGTTCAAACTGATAATTCTCGTCGTGTAGCAGTGTTACCAAGTTGGGGGATTATTTTTCAATTGGGGGATATTAGGGGGATTTTATTTTCTGGGGAATATTTGGGAGAAATTTTATTTACCATTTATTTAATATAGAAAATGTGTAGTTACGTCTGAGACATTGGAAACATTCTCTTCACGACAATCTCAGAAGTAATTAAGCGTGATTGGTTACAAGAAATCACGTGATTCGCATTTCTTCACGGATGATATGTCTCTAACCAATCATCTTTGATCTTTTACTTTTGATTGAGGTTCAGTTCGTTCTCCTTATGACTGGACGCAGTAGTAGTAGTTAGTTGTTGTAGTCGTATTACGACTTGTGTGTGTTAAACATGCCTCCGAAGCAGCTATCCACCACAAAATACAAGCATAAATATGTAAAATCTTGGGAAACAAATCCACAGTTGAAAGGTAATGTTTTTTCGTTACACATAACTTTCAGCATTGTCTGAACGTCCATTTTGAAAATAACTTGGCAACACTGTCGTGTAGCTATAATCATGTTACAAGACGTTTCAGACGACAGCACTGATGCCGCTCTGCATCTTTATACACCTTTTACGCGATGCAAGCGACACCTGAAAATTTGCATGCGACGCTCCCATCACTTTTGGCACTTCAGAGTATAATAAATGATTACTCAATTTTGTATACGGCCGAATTTTCAATTGATTAAAACATAAGGGTGTTAAAAAATATGGACTTAAACTTATATATACATGTACCGTACTTTGAATAATAGCTGCCCTATTTTATCGCCGCCCTCAAGTAGACGCCGCGGCATTAAAAGTTAAAGTGAAATAGACGTCGCAGCTTTTATTATTGGAAATTTAATTCTAATGTATTGCTATTTTTTAAGTTTTTTTAAATACATTTTTAAAAATATTCAAAAAAGAAGCTAAAATCTGACGTAAATCACAATGAATGCCCTCGAATAATCGCCTCGCCCCAAAACGGTAAAGTGAAATAAACGCTGCGGCGTTTATTCAAAGAAATATGGTAAATAAAAAGTTCACTCTAAATTATGGTATATCTAATTTATTTGCTTCCTTAATTTCATGCCAAAAATAATTTGTATCACGTTCATAATAATCGGTCCGAATATTGAAAGCAAGTCGTGTTATTGTGAAATGCAAAAAGATCGTTAGAACGTCTTCATAGATAATAAATCAAAAAGATACGGGAATGCGTATCTATCATAGCAATCAAGAGCGACCGACCGACCGACCCTTTCTCCACTTGTCACACTTTTTTTTTTAATCTATCACTGTCAAATAAAAATATTAAAAGTAAATTTTAGTAATACAACTTACATAATTAAAGAGTTAATATGCCATTCATTCGCATTGAAGTACGTGGCAGACTATTCGAAAATTTGTTTTGATAAAGTTATTAAGAATGTTAATGCAGTAAAATAACAAACCTTATTAGAAACTTTATAATTTTAATTTCAAATAGCTGTATCTCAGAAACCATTAATATAAGACTACTTCTTTATATAAACGTTTTCACTTACAATATATTGACTATGTATATTTTATAGTTGCCCTGTCGTACTGAAAGCACAACTAAGATCATCTGATAAAGTTGTTCACAAGTGGGAATCCATTAATTAAAATTCATATTGTGTTAAGCGTTTTATCGTTACTGCGTTATAAGGGAATTAAAAACTCCGTTCATTAGCATCATCATTTGACGTTGTAATTTAACATTTTAGTCATTAGGATGTTTGATTTCAATAATGTTTCTCTACATTTTCAAAGATATCTCCTAAGAGCTACTTGAAGGGCTTCTTTCAATGAGATGCTAATATGTCAGAAAAGAAAGAACTCCACATATAACTTTGAGGGCAATACTATACATGCGAAAATAATAGAACGGTAACTCATAACTTATTTATTTATTTAGGCATTTATGCAATATTTTCGTTTGTCCTTATTTCATCGGAGTAAATAGAAAGCGTTCAGGAAACTTTTTGTTGAATTTACTTGTAGACAAACCTGATCAAAATTTGTCTTTCTTGCATAATAGTTTTATCGAATGTTTCTCCGTTTACTTTTTTATAGCAACGGCTTGAACGACTATTATTAAATTCTAAATCGATTGCACATGTTAAATTAATATATTAGAATCTATGGCAATTATTTTTACTTAAAATGTTTTTACATTTATAAATCCTTTTTTTTTTTTTTTTTTTTTTACTAAAGCATTTTAACTCGAATTGACAAATATTTTTTTAGAACTGGAATTTTTTTAACATTCATAAACTACTTAATTGATGCAGAACGTCTTGTAGAGTCATTACAATAATAATCAATAAAATACAATGTTGCTCGACAGCTCGTTATTTCGTAATTAGTTCCTGTTAGCATCAGAATAATTAAAGAATTCCTCTAGAGGATATAAAAACTTATTCTCCTTTGGATTGATGTTGAAAATAAAAGCGATTGCTTACCTTCAATATAATAAATGTTTCTGTAGCGTGAATGACCTGATGTTAATTTTTGGGAGATCTTGGTAATTCAATAGTTTCACTAGAAGTTCAGTCTATGGACTGTGTGAGTATTAAAGCCGAACTACTTTAAACTTCACTCTCTTCACGCTTTTAAATTATTAGCTTGGTTTATGTTTCTTTATTCCTTTTATCTTCGGGTTTTGCTGTGGATGCTTCCACTCGAGATCATTCGATGGGTAAGCAATGCCAACGACCAAAGATCAGTGCCCATTAGAGCTGGCTAAAGACATTCAGTTCATTCCAAAGATAACGGTTCACTCAAATGATAACGAAATTCAAATGCAACTACTGACGTTGAATATAGTCATCCGAAACCATTCATTTTTTTTCATTAAGAAAAACAACGAGCATTTATTATTTTATTCAAGCACAATTTATAAAACTGAAACGAAACAGTGAAGATCTTTCTAACCTGAATCATTAATTCCGTCTTTTAAATTTTAAAGAAAATTTCATTGACCTTTTTTGAACTCGAAGAGATTAGTGAACACAAAATTTTTTGAGAATTATTTTGAAATGTCATCTCCTATTTCTTTCATGACTTAACAAATTTTATAAATTTATTGTTATGTAAATAACAAAATGTTAGTTTTGAACTGCGCAATTTCATCCATCCAGTACTGCAGCGAAGTGTTATTTTGCATGAGCGTTGTTTACAAGATTATCGAAACTTGTCAATCTTTATATTTATAAATCGTTTGTTTACATTTTGGTTAATTTCACTCATTCGTCTGCTACGTCGTTTGCATCCTTTCATTTGATTACTCCCTCTGTACGAAAATATGGTATACATTTCAATATTTTTTTTCTATTATACAGGGTGATTACAAAAGAACTTCACACTTTTAAAAATTTATTACATCAAAGCTATTCAGAATATAGACACACCACATACGGATTCTTATAGCGGTGGATTGGTCGAGCAAACAATAACCTGGAACTTGCAAAGTGCCCACGCGGAGCCCCGACCTCACATCTTGTGATTTCTTTTTATGGGGGTGTGTAAAGGACAAGGTTTTCACCTACCCCTTCCCCGTGACCTAGACGAGCTGAAAGAACGCATTACGGTAGCGATACGTGGGATTGATGGAGACATGTTAATGCGGGTTTGGAACGAATTCGACTACAGGGGGGCATATTGAACATCTTTAACTGTGTCACAATAAACTTCAAGAGTTTTTCTTTAAGAATCCGTATGTGGTGTGTCTATATTCTGAATAGCTTTGATGTAATACATTTTTAAAAGTGTGAAGTTCTTTTGTAATCATCCTATATATGCATTTCATATTTTTGAACAGAGGGAATATAATTTTTGCATGCTCATGACAAAGAGAAACATCCGACAGAATCGAGAAGTGAAGGTTATTTTATAAGACTATAGGCTGCCAGGCCATATATTTTATATTTGGCTTGATTCAATAATTAGGGAGCTTTCCTAAACCACGTGGCCTGATCGGGGGGGGGGGGGGGGTCGGTAAAAAGCTACGCTGGGCTATGTGAGGGGAGGAGGCGAGCCCGAGCTACGTAGCTGTTCATTTATTTTTATGGCACAGTTAAACAGGGTACAGAATACACAATAGCATTATGGGCATTTATTACCATAATAACCTCCGTAATTTAGATACGATATACTGTATACCCGAAGTCGAGTATATATAGGGTGTTTACTAAACGTACGGAAAAATTTCAAGAGTTGATTCTTTGGGTTATTTTAATAAGAATGGTTTGTCCTTTGATGATTTTCGGAATGCTGCTTTGTTTCGAAGATACAAGATGATAAAGTTTTTCGACCAAAACAATGCTTTTAACAGCATTCTGATAACTAAAGACGGCTGTTTTTTTTTTTTTTGCACCCACACCAGGTTAGTCCTGATATTGACAACACTATCAATTTACCCGTGGATTTCCTACGTATTGTTGAATATGTTTCGTGACTTATCATTTTCTTGCTTGAAAGTAGTTGATGGGTGTAATGCAACTAGAAACAACCCTGTTGGTTTTGAAAGAGTTCGGCAGTCAGTGAGAAAATTGAATTCACGCATTCTAGCTGGTGGTAATCATTTTCAGCAGTTATTGTAATTAACAACTTTTACATGTAATATTATCAACGTATAAAGTATAATAATAAGATTGTTTTTGTTCGCCCTATATCTTTGAAACAAAGCAACATTCCGAAAATCATCAAAGGACAAAATATTCTTAAAATAACCCAAAGAATCACCCTTGAATTTTTGCCGTATGTTTAGTAAACACTCTGTATAACCGGCGAGCTGTACGAGGCTAAAGAACAAACCTGTGAGAATTAGCTATTTACGTTTTTCGATGATTGTATCTTTCCTTGTAGTGTGCTGTGCTTTATTTTATGTGCTTATTACAAATGAGGTTTATGACGAAAATGAGTATTTAAGAATTTCTTTTATGACATGTACCAAATTTTTATGACATTTCAAATGTGTTTTATCTGCATACCGTATTTGATAAGTTGTTGGGGAGGAACCGGAAGGGATTAATCTATTTTTCCTTATAATTTTCCCCAAATATCGCACCTTAAATAACGACGGTTTTGGTTTCTGGAACGGATTATCGTCGTTAACCAAGGTACCACTGTATACCAACAATTTTAACGACAGTTCTGGCAACAGAAAACAGCAAAAATGTCTTCTGTAGAATCAAGAGGAAAAGATCAGTTCCACCCCAAGGCAAAAACCACGTTAGGCTACATGGGGCGAGGGAGGGGGTCAAAAGAGGCCAAAATGGAACCACGTGGTTTATGAAAACCCCCTTACGTTTAGCTTGATTACTAGTACAGTGGCTAGAAGTAATAGTGTGTCAATTGAATACTAAATACAGGCACGAGAAGCGTAATGATGACTGATGACACCGCCAGAGGGCATGAGTATCTAATCCGCCGCCAATTACTCTATGCATGGTATTCAATGTAAGTTTAACAGCACTAACGCTTTAAAAATAACTTGTTTAATAAAATCAAATAAGATTGTAAACTTGAAATAATATGCAGATAAACCTAATGAAATGAATTTCAAAGCAGTATTCATTTTATTTATTATTTAATCGAATAGTCATTTTTCTCATTTCTCGGTTGGTTTACATTTGCTGTACACTTTCGTTATGTGTCTCTAAATTAAAATTTAATAACCTAGGACGATTTAATAACCTAGGATGCGAGCGGAATTAAAATGCCGAATTATTTGATTTGGTTTTGAAAGTGGAAGATGCATTCACACTGTGAAACAGAATTGCATTCAGATATGCTAACTAATATTGCAAAGTGTTTGTCTACGTAACGTATAAATCCTGTTGGATGCAGTCTCCTTAACACTGCAGTAACAAATAGCATTATCAAGTTCTACGTTATGCGCTTGTACTTTCTAGTAAAAACACTTCTTCTTAATGTGCCATCTACTATCGGAAGTTGGCGACCAATTGATACTGGCGTACTAGGAATACAGTAGAAATGTGGTGGTTTTCCGTTGCCTTCTGCATGATTAGTAAGGGACAAGCACAACATCCATGCCACAGAGGGATTCGAACCCGCGATCCGAGGAGCTCGAGAAGCACTGAAGCCTGCGCCCCAGCCCTCTCGGCCACCGGGGCCGGCAATAAAAACACTAAACAAAAAAAGAAGTGCAAAACGTGAGAAAATTAAACTTTTAAAGCTAAGATGTACCCAATAAAATATTGCAGATTTGATTTTATTTAGTTACCATATGTAAAATGATTATAATAAAAATACTAACCACACTAATATCGGGTCGTTGCATATCAAATGTCGGATTTCGAGGTGGATTCCGCGCTTCAGCACGGTTTCCACGTTTAGTAGCAAGTACCCATAACAAAGTGGTACATTCCCAGAGATAAACCTATCAGCGACCAGCTGCCTGAAAATTGGCATGTCTGCGATGATATTTAATAGCGTTTGAACCTAAGCGAAAATAGTCATGACTTCATACGAATTACCTGTGATAATGCATTACGAGACCTACTAAAGACAGCTATTCAAATTGTCTTCGATTGTGAGTGAGTGATTCGGACTTAATTTATTTTTTCACACAGCAATCAACCAACCACGGTCCGATAGCCGTCGGCATGTTTATGAAACAGCTGTATGAGAAAACGGGCATCCCGCCCGTTCACCCGTCTGGTGATCCTGCGGTTTCTGTCGTACAGAGACTTTCTCCGAATGAATGGAGGATGCTCTGTCGACAGCGAAACATAGCAGACCGTGTTGTGTCTGCGGATTATGTTAAGGTTCAGCAAACAACCGTCCGCCTGTGCTATGCTGAGCCCGGATTTTTACCAGTCTTCATCCGGGGCGCCTCACCGCCGATGGAAGAGAAGTACCTGAAGGGCTACATGTCCGACTACGGGCAGGCGAAGAAAGTCGTCTATCCAGTTCATCCAGATTCTCCCCTGCAGATGACTGGTGACATCGTAGTCGACATGAACCTTCAGAAGGACATTCCAGACTACCTTGTAATGCACGGGAACCGTGTCCGCATGTCTTACAAGGGTCAAAGGCAGTGCTGCTGGTGCTGCAAGAAAACGTCGAATGTAAGAAAAGACTGCCCTCTCCTTAAAAAAATGCTATGCATGCAACCGCATCATCAGTAAATACCATCAGTGCCCGCAGAGGGTGTTTGCAGCATCAGCAGATATTCCATCAACGCCCAAGAAAATGTCACCCCAGCAGCAAACCAAGATGTCATCGCCGGCCAAGTCACCAGTGCCGACCAGAGCTTCGTCACCATCGCGGAAGAGCCATGCTTCACCAACTCTTCCGCCTCTTCCGGGAAGAGAAGGAGATGATGCCCCCACCACCTCGACCATCTTCGCTTCCAACTCTATCTTTGGAGCCTAGGAGGGAGCGGCCCTCGTCCCCCCCCCCCCCCAGTTCCCGGAGATTCGAGGGATCACACCTCTCCCTCAGCCATCAGACGATATTCCGATGGGTAAAGACGAAACTTCTGCAGATGACGACGTAGTTTCGATAGGAGCAGAATCCGTGTTCTCAGTGGAGGACTTTCCAGCACTTCCTCCATCAGCGCTGTCAACGACATCACAGCCAGCACGGATCATCAATACGTCGTCAACATCCAGGATGACATCTTCTGCTGGGTTTTCGCAACCATCAGCGCCCAAACAGTAGGATCATCTTGCGAGGAGAAAGAGTCCTCGCGAGACGGCATCGTGGCAATAGGGATGAGAGCGGAG
Source organism: Rhysida immarginata (assembly GCA_023313115.1). NCBI lineage: Eukaryota > Metazoa > Arthropoda > Chilopoda > Scolopendromorpha > Scolopendridae > Rhysida > Rhysida immarginata. The sequence goes on along the minus strand of JAHWFO010047825.1, from coordinate 4,313,201 downwards.
CTATTTCTTCTTCTTCCGAGAGAGACAGCCGCGCGAGCCACAAGCGCAGCCCTTCTTCTTCATCAGGTCGCTTGCGATCTCCAAGGAGAAGAACGTCAGAGCTTCCTGCAACATCTGGGAAGCCCATGACTCAACCGGACACAGGTCAGCAGTTGCCTCATTAAACATCCTCAATGAAGGTTATCTCCCTGAACGTGCGTTCTCTTGGTTCCTCTTTTAAGCAATCGATATTGTCATCGTTCATTACCCTGTACAGGCCGGACATTTTGTTACTTCAAGAAGTGAAGCTTGCCTCTACATAACAGTGGTATGACCTGCCAGGTCTTCGCAGTCAATACACCAATGGACAGTTTTTTATTAACTCTTCGTCACCAAATGGGAAAGGGGTTGCCACCATCATCTTCAATCCCTCCATTCTAGTTACTAACTGTGTGTATGACTGCGAGTGCAGGGTAATCTCTTTGGACATTTCAACATCTGGTGTCAATTTCCGATTACTTAATGTCTGTGCACCGTGTAGAACAGCAGAGAAACCAATGTTTTTTAGTGAACTAAACAATTTTTTGTGTTCATCTTTGCCTGTGGTGATTGCTGGTGATTTGAACTCTCATCCAGACGACAACATCTTTTCGTCTGGTATGTGTATTGTTCGACTTATGGATGCACTCTTCACAAAGCAACCAGCCTGGGCATACTTTCCATCAAGGGCCCAGGGTGTCATCAAGATTGGACCTTTTTCTTGTTGGCAATGCATTTGCTGGATCACCTGGGAAAATGGAGGTAATTCCATGTTCATTCTCCGACCACAGTGCCATCATGTGGCCATGGAATCCTCCATTCCCAGCATCATCTACAGGTTCTGCAGTTCATCGCAATTGGTTTCTGAATGTTTCTCTGCTCAACGAAGAGGAATACAAGGGAATGTTCGCTCAGTTTGTCGAAAAACATCTTCGTAATGTGCCTCCTACGCTTGCTTCTTGGTTAGAACTGAAAAACAAAATCAAACGTTTCTTTCGGAAGATTGGGTTAGATGCTGCTCGTCGTCGACGTCGTCATCTCCTGATGTTGCAAGAGATCCTTCGGCTCCTTCAAGTATCCATCCCGAAGGAGGAGTTCGAGATGGAGATACGTCAGGTGAAGAGCGAGATCATTATATACCTCTAATGATCCGGAAGGCTGCCGGCGCAGCGCTCAGAGCCAAACCTGCCTGGGCGACTGATGTCAGGCATTTATCATCAGCTGCGTTCGCCGAGGAGAGACGACGTGCCAACAAAAAACGATGTGATCACTTGGTGGTAGAAAATGGGGAAGTGAATTCTGACCACGACACCCTGTCAGCTTTCCACGCCCATTTTTCATCCTTTTTTAATAACCCAATCATTCCATCAGATGTCACGAAGCAGTAGATTGAGGCGCTAAGACCTGTCTATCTCTCGTCCGTTTTCCGAAGACGAAGTCAAGAAGTTCCTGTCAGCGGACGGCCGTCAACAGTCCAGCCCGGGTATGGATGGCATTCCATACTCCTTTTATATTTGCGACATGGAAACTTCTTGGGCCTTTCTTGATACAAGTGTTTAATTCGATCATCAAAGACCCGTCTTCCATCACACCAGACTTCACCATGGGGAAAATCATTCTTCTCCCAGCTTCAGAATTTGTTACCCAGTGGAGGCTAATAACCTTCTCAACACGGACTATAAGGTCTTCACTGGAGACTGAAAATCTATGCAGAAGAATTTATCAACCGGGACAATCCTGCTTAATTCCATCACGCAGGATGTTCGATAATCTAATCATGATTCGGTGTGTGATGGAAGAGGCGAGTGCTCGTCATCAAACTCTTGCTGTATTAAGCCTTGATCGAGAAAAGGCCTTCGACAAAGTAAACCACGAGTTCCTCTTTGACATTTTTCGACACCTTCGTCTTCGGACATTTGCCACGATTATTTCCGCACTGTGTATTTCGGCCACATCATGTGTGGCGATTAATGGTTCCATATCTACTACCTTCAGCCTGTTGAAAGGTGTTAGGCAAGGGTGTCCTCTTTCCCCCTTGTTATACATCTTTTATTTGGAACCATTATTACAATATCTAAATCGCCACCAAGATGTTCGAAGATGTGATCTTCCAGCTGCATCGATAAGCATCAGGTCGTTAGCCTATGCGAATGACGTGGTGCTTTTTGCGTCAGACGCTTATTCCTTGAGCATCTTTAAAGAAACATTTAATCACTTTAGTACTTCGACGGGGAGCACCATCAACCTCGTCAAGTCTAAAGGAATTGCTATTGGGAATTGGACCGCAGAGTATCTTAATAATTTCCCAATATCATGGTGTGACCAAATTACAGTGCTGGGTTATGTGTTCTCCTTCAAACCGAATATGGACCTTATGCACTGGCAACAAGTGGCAGAAAAGTGCATTTCTCGCCTTGACCAAAACTTCCGGTTTTCAACATCAATGTTTGTTAAGGTGAGATACATCAAGACTCATATGCTTCAAGTTTTAACATCCAAGTGCCTATTTACCTTGCCTTCATATAATCTCCTCAAGAGACTCCGTGGGGCAATTGTGAACTGTGTTTGGGGTTTAGTGGCCGACCGTCTCTCAGTCAAAGACCGACTGTTGCTATGGAAATGGAGGCCCTGGTGGTCGAAGACCAGCGCATGACAGTTGAGGCAATAGCGCAGGTGGTTCACATCAGTCCTGCCTCTTTGTTCAATATTCTGCATAACTGAACTTGAACGGAATCGATTTATGTATACTGTCTAGTTTTCCTGATAGATCAGGTTTTACCCTTCCATTTTTATGCTCGAAGGTTTTACCCCTACCCTGATACACTTTCCTCCTTCCTCAATATCAATGAGCCTGCACAAAAGGAAGTATGTCAATGCCTGAGGGTAACTAGACGGTGGGTTGACATGAGAAAGAGTATGATTTCCATTATTTTTAGTCAAAAACCCTCATCGGTGAGAGAATGATGACGTAATTTCTCCCTGGACTAACCGTCTTTTTCTCGGTGAGGACGCTTAGACTAACTGGTTATAGAGTGCCTGTATAATCAGAGTGTGGCCATACACGGGGCAGTTTTCTATTGGTTGTTCATTGTCACGTGTTAGTTTCCGCCATGTTGTGTCCAATTTGCGAATATTTAGCATAGAGTTGTGTGGAGGCAAGACGGTTTTTGTAATTTTAAAAGATTTTAGTGACCACAAATGCCTTCCTGTGTGATAATAGGGTGTTCTAATCGTTCTGAAGATGGTTTTATAATGAAACGTTTCCCTCGCGATTCAGAAAGACGTTCGATTTGGGCTGCGAAGACGAAAAGAGAAAAGTGGAAAACTTCTGATAACAGTTGCCTTTGATATGCCGTATTTGTTCTACTATAATGCGAAAAAAATTTTGGTCTAAAAAAACACCTATATTTGTGTGACCGTATTATACAAGAGGATAATTTTAGCGCTCCAACGACGGCAGCGCCGGGGGGTGGGGAGGGGGTCAAACGAACTTCGGCTGACGGAGTTGAAACGAAATTAGCATATATATCAAAAAACATTAATTATACAGTATATGGTATATACAGTTCATTAATTCACTTTTTATTCGAATTTCCCGTCGTTCAAACGCTAATATAAAATAATTTCTGAAAAACGATGGCGACTTCAAAACTGTTTCGATCTGACAAAGTTGCATTTTTCCGATAATAGGAGAAGGATGTGTGAGAACATACGACAGAGTAGGATAGTATTGTTGATTTTATAAAAATTTTGTCAATTAGTTTTGTTGAGATAATTTAAACCAGAGTCAATGATATCACTTTTTCACTCGGTTTGGAAATAGAAACAGTGTTTCGGCATTAGAGCGGTTTCTTCTCGAGCCTAATGTTCAATGGAAGAAGCTTGTTATAGAAACAAAAAATAGTGACAAGATTGCAAACGTTACATTCCCTCGTTGCCATTACTAAAAAGCAAATTCATTAGGCGATTTGTTGTTTTTCGTTTGAGAATTTTTGATGTTAAAAAAAGAAGCGTATTGTTAAAGAACAGAAAATTTGTAGAGGAAATAATGAGAGCAAAAGTATGGCAATGTATACCATATTGTTATGAAATTAACTTTTCAGTTTTACATATTTGGATTTTCTTGTTCTTGATATTGTTTAATGAATATCAACTTTATCAAAAATACTTGTTCAGATGTTTTTAAAATAATACATGTTTCCCTTTATTCAGTGAATAAATTAGCTGTCAGAAATTAAGGACGAGCTTCGTCCGAAATTTAAAGAGAAAAGAAATGAGCGAAAACGGTTTACAGAAAAAGCACCCCCGCCGGAAATAAGAGAAGACGGGCGAAACCAATACGAGTGGAAGAGAGTGAAAAGGGGAGGAAGGAAAAGAGAGAAGAATAATCTAGGGAAACGAAGTTGGATTCCGTCGCGTACGGTCAGAAGAAAATTTGTAAACGATACTTCGTGTGACGATGGAATTAGTAGGAAAAGAAAAGACAACACGAAGGAGTTCGAAGAAAGAAACTCGATAGAAAACAGCGAGCGTGAGCGTAATTGGAGAGACTTTCGTGCTTAGTGTAAGCGAAGGAAGGAAGCGAACGGCATAGGAACGGAGGAACGTAGATGAGCAGCCAGGATAGAGGAGAATCCCGTCCGCAACACGGAAACGCCCGCCGCGTCCCGCCAAAAGGAAAGACGAGCCGAGGAAATTTCGACGGAGGCGATTGGCAATGCGCGAACTGGCGCCAGCTTCGCGGTTTGCCCGGCTTGCGTAGTGACCCGCTCCCGACGACGTTCACGTGAGTGCGTAACCCTTTGCTTAACTATTGTGTAATTTGTGCGAATGTCTAGTGCTAGTATCTACCAGGATAGTTAATTTAATAGAACGTTCAATGAGAATTGGTTCCTGGGTTTTCATGCAACACGTAGAATTTAATAATTGTATTCTAATGCTTGTGACTTTTCATTTCATGCTGATGTTAGCCGTTCCCATTTCGCGAGCCTCTCTTTGGTACCCCGACGACAGCGAGTTCTTCGCAGACCTATGCAGAATCGTCCCGCATTCGACGACCCACTTACGGTAGGACCTACGTCTGACGCTTCTGTTACATTACTAATAAGTAAGTGATTTAATATATTCACAAGTAATTCCGCCAACATATAGACATCGCTATTGCCATCTATTCGGCCTGTTATCCTCTTTGGTCTAATACATCTCCTTGTGTCTTCCCAATAGGAAGGACCCCC
>JAHWFO010047825.1:4292441-4307849 GCA_023313115.1 Rhysida immarginata | reverse complement strand
CTCGGTTCCCTTCAGTGATCCAGATGAGACAAGCTCTAGTGATATGATGGCCTCCGCCGTAGCGGTCCCAAGGACAACGAGCTTTAGTGTTTCGTTCTGATAGCACTGTGAAAGACTTTACTTTATTGTTAAACTTAATCCAACGACCAGCCTTACTTTATACTGTGTATTACATATTTTCGTTTAGTATTAAAAGTTATTTTGTTGAACAAAAGCCTCCCTTTTACTCTGCTGTCACAACAGAGGCTGGCAAAAGAGCCGTGACATTAGCCATTTTTTTTTTCTTTCGTTTTTTCAGTAACGAAAAATTATTCTTTATTTTTAATATTCCTTGAGTTATTCTTTAATTATGTAATGTTTAATAAAAATTTTGATAAAGCTGATATTCATTTATTAAAAAAAAATAGTGACCTGATTAATGATGAAATAAAAGTAATCTTGTTCAAATGGGAAGAAACAAAAATACATTTTAATTTAGATTTTTTCATTTTTTTTTTCTGATAATTAAAAGTGTGGGTTTATTTTCGATTTATTGAATCACTCCGTTAATTCGAGGTTTTTTTTTAATGCCACCAGTGCAAAATTTCATGTTTTTGCTACACTAATCTATGACAAATTGGACACAACATGGCTGCCGTGTTTCTCATGGCCACACTCTGGCTGTGGTCAAAAACCCTCACCAGCAGGGTGACCAGACGTAGTAATTTCATTAATAATTTCAGTAATTAATTTCATTAATTTCATTACTACCGTAGTAATAAATGGCCTAAAATCCCAGCCGTAGTAATGACCGTAGTAATTTGGAAAAAGTAGTAATATGTAGTAATATTTGAATCTCCGTAGTAATAGGTGTAGTAATATCATAGTCTAAGGAAGTTTTAGGATATTACTTCCTTAGATTATGATAATATCCTAAAACATGAGCACTAATTGGTCATCAGTCCAACATGCAACACCACCTTGACTCATCGGATGGTGTTGATTGATAAGTTAAGTGATGACTCATGGTTGCGTGAGTGGATGAAGTGGATGCAGTTGATTTCACGTTCAGTCTCACATCACTTTCGCCAGACGCCTGACAGCAGTCCCCTGGGCTGAGCCCAGTAGTTTGCCGCATCGCTCCTTCCGCACTCCGCATCCGCTCCCTCCGCCTGCCGTACGCTGCCGCCGCATTCGCATCGCACTGCATTCGCCGGTAGGCCACAGCTTTTGTGCTGGTAGTTGGTGTTGAAGTATGCCGCCCTCCCTTGCACTTCCTCTCACTGTCGACTCGTTTAAAGTTAACTACTTGCCTTGCGTTGTATAGCACCGATCTATAATTAGCCTAATAATTAGTAAAAAGTCCCCTTACTCGGGCTGTATTTAGATGAAAAGAGGCCCCTAGGCTATTCCACTTATGAGGCCCTTTCACCTCCCATTTTTAATGCTAACAATTTGAATGTAGGCCCCTCTTGATCTTGAGGCCCTAGGCTGAATCCTAGTTAGGCTAATGGAAAATCCGGCCCTGCCCTTACTGTAGTAATAAGGTAGTATTTTGGGACACTTAACGTAGTAATATGTAGTAATGGGAGGCCTAGTGCCGTAGTAATTTCGAGTTTACTGGTCACACTGCTCACCGGTGAGAGAACGATGACGTAATTTCTCACTGGGCTAACCGTCTTTTTCTCGGTGAAGACTGTTAGACTAACTGGTTAGGCAGAGCAACACTAACCTGGCGTTTCTGACCGCGTTAAAATGACGTTACAGTTTTCTCACCGGGATTTCTGACCGACCAAACGCTAACTCTTCTCACCGGTGAAAGTTATTGACCTTAGCCAATAAATAAAAAGATTTTAAAAATTCAATTCTTTACTACATTTTTAGGGGTTAATTTAACAGTTTTTAGGATGGAGAGGGATACCACTACATTATTCCGTTCATCCAGATGTAAACGGTGGCTGCGTGTGATAATGAAGGAAAGCGAGTAGTGCCGTGCGATGCATAAAAATTTAGCATTTTGTTTAAAAATACATCGTTGTTCTTTGATATGTGCATCGATTTACAATCGATTATTTTCGATTTTCAAAACATGTAAAATGAACTTTTAAAATCGGTTAAATAGTGTAGAATAATGAAACACCATCACAAGAATATTTACTAAAATTTTTTATTATTTTTTCAGGATAATAATATTCAAGAAAAAATTATTTTTTATAAGCTTTTTATAACTTTGCTGTGTTAGTTTGTTTAGGTCAAATCTTGTAATCAATATTAAACCAACTTTCCGACAAGCTAGGGAGCTGCAATTTGACACACTTATGCAGAATCGATGACAATTTATGATAAAGAAAAAAATTTTCAAATCGGTTCATTGGTTCGTGTTCTAATGGTACTAACTCATTACTACGAATTGATTGTTGTAACAATTGGACATTTCGTTATGGCGAGAGGTAAATGTATCTATTGTTTATTGTTGCAAAATTAAGCTGTATTGTTGCCACTAAATAAAACATTATAAAAGCTTGGTTTGATAAAACCTTTTTCCTCTTATTTTGAAGACAACGTTATTTAAAACAATTCTTTCAACTCTTCTATTGTTAAAGAATGCATTACCAACGATTTCTCTAAATCGTTTTTTAGTAATTACCTCTCCAGCTTTTGAAAACAAACGCTCAGCTGGTATACATAAGCTTTCTACTGCCAAAGAACACAAATGAAAGTTGAATCTCTCCATCAACCAACCCTGACACGAAATATCCTGTTCGATAGAAAGGATCTAATCAAGGCAATAAGATCGTCCGGAAAACCACAGGTAATCATTTTGTAAATTAGGCCTTCATGCCAAACCTGATCAAAAGCTTTTCGGACATCCAAAAAGACAAGACCACCATATTTAGCACAGTTAAGAGGAGTGTTTAAATCTGCAATAAGCCTCCAGATCTGGAGTTGGCAGGAGTGACCAGAGACAAATGAAAGCAAGAGACTTAAAGCTCTAGATTAAGAAAGTACGGCAAACCTTTTCCGCGCCGCCCGCAGCTGATGATTGGTAGAATGGCTGTCACGTGAGTTTGTCAGCCATTGTTGGCCCAAACGCAGCGATAGATACCATTGAAATGCATGTGGAAGATGCAATTTAGATTAAATTTTTAACGAAATATTCGTTGATTGATCTTAAATTTGAATCCGAATAAGCAAAATTTCAGAATCCTTCATTCTATGCTGCTTGGAGGTTAATAAATTCGTTAAAATATCTGAAGAAGTAATAAGAAGCAAGTACGTTTATATTATAACTTCACCGAATGTTATAGAAATGTTGCATTGTGCAATTCTCAGACGATCAGAAAATATAATATTTTGTTGAATATACTTCGTTTTAAGAAAATACAATTCAATATAACAAGGTTAAACTGTCTATGAAATGTGGAGGCAAAACTTGAAATAAAACGTCCATGTTATTTTCTTCTTATTTTAGCAAAGTTAATTATCACTCATCATTAAACTTGAATATAAAATATGAAATTGAATAACGAAAATTTGCTAGTTGGGTGAAAAAAAATATAGAAAATTTTAACTATAAGTTTTGGATAGATTTTTTACGTCAATATTATAAGCCTCCATAAATGAATAAATTTCAAAATACATTGCTTGTGTATTTATTTTTTGTAATCAAACGGTTAGTTTTTCCAAATTATAATTTTTAAAATTTTCTAACAAAATATAATTATCAAAGTGATTTTTATATTTAAATCAAAAACTTTAATAGTTCCTATTTTATTAAATTATATTTGATATTTTTATAATTATAATTATACTTTTTTAATAATTTAATAATTTTTATAATTTAATAAAATTAAAATTGGTAAAGTGAAATTTTTTGATATAAATATAAAAATTAATTTCATAAAAGTTTAATAAATTATATTTTAATAAAATTTTATAAAATTATATTTTGATAAATAAAATTACAAAAATTACACACAGTGTTTTATAAAATTTATTAATTACATGTAAATCGTTTATTAAGGATAAATAAATAAAGTGAAAATAAACTAAAAACTTAATCTGATTATCATTAAACTGCTTCAACGTTATCATTATTTATATGTAAAAAATTATAATTGAAAACAAAATTTAAAGAAAAAGCAATAGTTACAGAATTAACTGATTGCCAGTTATATTTCCAGACGATAATAATAAGAAAATTTGCGAAAAGGATGTATGCATTTAAGATGAATCTTAGAGGAAGCGTAACTCACTTTATTGGGCCATTTGGGCCAACAATGGCGGATTTGGTAGCAGACGACAAAGTTTGCCGTACTTTCTTAATCTAGAGCTTTAAAGAGACTGGCAGTGACCTTCCCCTCTAGTGGTGCCTTCGCGCTGCCATATCGGGATTTGCAAGACACAGCTGATCGCCGTAGGCAATGCATGTGAATCAATCGCAAACATTTATTTTTTCTAATATCTACCTAAGATATCTCGATGAATTTATTATGGAACCACCAGAAAAACTTGCTCTATTAAACAAAAAAATAATCATCCAAATCGGCCCATCCGATAAAAAGTTATTTGGTGATAAATAAAATTATTCTTAAACATAAATTAAAAAAAAAGTTTAAATGGAAAAGGAGGACGAGTTATATTAAACAATCAACTAGGAAAATTCTCCTTTATAAATTATAATTTGAAAGTTAATAAAATAAAATATACAGTTCACTAATTATAATCCAAATTATTGTTGATTAGTACGAGATGTACAAATTATAATCCCCCCTTCTAGTATCTAACTGGACGAAATTCTCATACATATTGGTCAAATCGTTTTTTAAAAAAGATCCAATACTTCAGTTCACAAGTAATTTTATTTTTAGTTAATTGCTTATTACAATATTTGGATTAAGAAACTGATTATTTTATTGAACTGAGAATTATTTCTTCCTTTTCGTTTTTTGTTAAAAAAAAAACAAACAATTTAAGTACCTTTTCAAAAATATTTTAGGTTACCAGGTTTTCTTTTAATTTAAAATTTTAAAATCAATTAGTTAATATTTGATAAATTATGTTAGGTTTGTTTATTGATAGCAATTAAACTTTTAAATATCCTTCCAGTTTAAATGTCCTGCCTTTACAAATATTCCATTATCAGATTAACAAAAATTAAAATTGCATTTTTTTTATTATCTTAAAACAATTTTGTGACGCAGCTTTTAAATTTTTTTATACATGTAGTATAAACATCTGATATTTCAGTAAACATAGGTATAAACGTTTTTATTGTGCTGAATACATTAAAAAAAAAAAATTGTCACGCAAGAAATAAGCACCAAGCTCTTACACCCGTGTATAATAGCTATTTCAAAGCTAAACAAAAAAATTAGAAAACGAAACATTTGCGCTGTAGATTTCCAAACGATGACATTCTTCGTAAAAAGTGGATACATCTTTTATTTCGGCAACAAAATTATACAGCATTTTTTATTAAACATTAAATTAATGACAAATTGATTGGCATTAAATTTACCAGGTTAAAATTGAGTGCAGGGCACAAAACATTAATTCATGTATAACTCTGATGAATATAATCATGAATCCATATCAGATGAGGCGTCGCAATATTATCCAATCCCTGATATTAAAATTTTGTCAAAATATTGTGATTCGGCAGAATTCGTTTCTAGGTCTGTAATTAAATCTATAATCTGCATTTAATGTAAAGAAGCGTTGAAAGAGCAATATCAGAGCTACCACAGCCTTAATTTCATTGAGAAAAAAAATAAGGAGGCCTTATCACACCATCGAAAGATGTAGTATACCTGTGCAAAATTTCAGAAAAAAATCATTAAGAGTGAATTTTATAATCTAGGAGAGCAAAGAGCAATTAAATTGAATATGCCTATCAAAATTTTAGCAAAAAACATTACATTTTATAACCGAAAACAAAATTAATATTTTCACTAATTTAACTCACCATTCATTTGAAATGAGTCCTTCTGACGATCATGTGCTTCGACTTATTAGACTTATTGTCATCACATACTGTAATATTCGATATCACCATGAAACCAAGCGACTGACAGAAAAAATAAATGGAGAAAATATACGCAGTGTCTTATCACGACTTATTATATTTAAAAATCAATAAAGAATAAATCAATTTAAATTTTTTGTGTAACTGAAGCTATTTTCGAAACTCCTTTGGTAAAAAAGTATGAAGAGGCTTCAAATTTACTTTTTATTTAGCAATACAAATGAAAATATTTATTAGGTATTAAGACTGATTAAGTTATAAGAATCAACTTTTATAATAATAAAAATCAGTTAAGACTTAAAAAATAAATTCATCCTTCTTCTAGATTCATTTACTTTCACCATGGATGAAGAAATAACTTTGCTTCTTCAGTTCTCTTCATCTATGCTTTCACTTGTCTCTGGCTAAGCCTCCATTATTACAATAACGATAGGAGTTGCGAGTTGTACGCGCTCTTTTAAAAATTCGTAAGGCATTGAATCAGCTATTGAAAGCCATTAAAAGTATACGTTATCGTTAGTTAATGCAATAAAGTTTTTTTTTAAAAAAATCAGAAAACAGGTTACGCTTACCAATACCTCTTGAAGTCATCTACAAAAACAGCTGAAATAACATTGAGAACATACGCCACCTTACGTTTCTGCCATTCCCATAATGGAGATCGCTGCACTTCCGGTGGCACCAGTAGCGCTCAGCAAAATGAATAGGGCACTGCCAGTCTCTTACTTTCATTTGTCTCTGGGAGTGACCTGGGCGAAAGCTAAATTGCTCTTCACGAACAAGATTGTTAGCCACACAGAAGTCGTTAAATCTCTTAAGAATGACGCGTTCAAACACTTTTGATAGCATAGGTAACAAGCTTATAGGCCTATAGCTGACAGGGAGAGCAGGGTTAGGACCAGGCTTTTGTATGGTAACGATAACAGACTAGTGATGGGCGATACCAAGTTCGGCGATATTCGATACCAGTATCGAATATTAAGAGTTTATTCGAAACTAGTATTCGATACCTGTCGGTATTGATACTCGATACCACGGTATTCGATACTTGGTAAAATGACATAACAATCCAAAAAAAGTAGTCAAACACCAAGTTGCATTGAATATTTCACCATTGCAAGTTTATTTTCATTTCCATCATATTTACATTTCTGTTTTATTCAGGAACATACAAAATATCTCAAGGATCAAAGAGAACATTTTGTGAAAACTGCGACAAAAAAGTTAGCTGTTCTAGCCTTTTAGGCGCTAATCTATTTCTTTTTTTGGTCATGATTCCACCAGCTTTAGAAAACAGACGCTCTGATGGGACAGACGTAGCAAGAATGCATAAAAACTTTTTGTGCAGACGATACAACTCCGGGAAGCTGGCTTTGTTATCATTCCAATATTTAAGTGGATCAGCATTCAGATCATGATTCTCTGATGATGAGCTGAAATATTTTGCTGCTCGCTTTCTAAATATTATAATGTTGTAACCTGCGATGCCTGAGGAAACTTCTAAACGTGAGTGGGTGTTCCAGAATATCTGCAACCAGAAGATTTGGATGGTCCTTGATCTTCGGAAGCAACTTCTTCAGCGACTCCAGTACATAGCTACCAATTGGAGATATATGGAAATCTTCAGCAATAGAAATATTTGTTGCGACTCTCCTGTCAAGACTGAACTCGCCTTCTTGGCTCTATTTATCGCATAGGAGACGTGGTCTCCCCAATTTAGCCTGGCATATACTACCACACCGAGGTATTTATAATTTTTTACCCACTCGAGCTCTTTACCAGAAAGGACGAGGGAACTCGGGGGTTTTCGAAGTTTCTTCGTAATGAACATCGCCTTGCACTTGTCAACGTTTAAGTCGAGTCTCCACTTTGCAAACCATTTCTCGCACAGATGTAAGGCCTTTTGTAACCGTGATATGACGTGGGCGGGATTTCGGTCAGTAGTCATGATGGCCGCGTCGTCAGCGAACAGATATAGCTTGCAATTAGTAAAAGTTGGGAAGTCATGGATGAAAAAGTTGAACAGTGCAGGGCCCAGGACAGAACCCTGCGGAACACCAGCATTGACATCACAAGGATTAGACATGGAGCAGCCAACCTTGACACGAAATGTCCTGTTTTCAGGGTTTATATTAGCAATCACTGACCAATCGACAATGGAACAGTGAAGTGTACATTCGTTAGGATGGGACGAAAGCAGCGCTTTCACAAAGCTCATCTAACCAGACAATCGACAATCGAACAGTGTAGTGTATCGGTATTCAAGTGGAACTTGAAGCATAGCTTCCATAATCTCACCCTTCATAATCATATTCCAAGGGAAATACACAGAATTAGAAAAGAAGCCTGATGTACCCACAAAGGTCATCCAAAGTATAAAAGAAAAATTGCCTCCTCTTGGTGGAGGAAAATTTGATTGACGATTGTCTAGACTAGAAGCAGACCACTAGTATTAGATAAAACACGACCTATGAAGTCCAGTAATCTGGAAATAAGACATTATCAATGTCTTCAAAATTAATATCAAGTATATGCCTTGGATCACGATATCTCTTTCTATGCATAGGATGCTTTAAAATGCCCGAGACTAGCTCGTTGCTATGATTTTCTATATTGGGCAGCATGGATTCCATGAGCCCTTGAACGTATTTGCCAATATGAGTCATGTTGAAGTCATTATAAATGGAGGAATTGCGAACAATTCTCCGATCTTTTTGCGCAATAGTCCTAAGGGTAACGTTTTGGAACGTTTGCAGTTCTTTCCACCTAGTCTTACATATTGTGGCCCAGACGGGCATACCATACGTCAAAATAGTCCGAACAATGACCTTATAGAGTAGGAGTTTATTATCAATGTTTAGAGCACTATTTCGGCCCAGCAGAGCAATCAAGCTAAACTTGGCTCTCCTAGCCTTATTCAACGCATAAGTTGCGTGGGGAGTCCAGGTAAGTTTAGAGTCAATAACAACACCAAGATATTTATAAGTTTCAACCCAGTCCAGTTTTTTGCCATATAGTGTTAGAGAATCTAATGATCTCTTTCTCTTCTTGGAAACAAACATCGCCTTGCATTTGTCTACATTCAATTTTAGCCTCCACTTGCTAAACCAGCTTTCACACTCCTTTAGAGCCTTCTGCAGCCGCGAGACTACTACGGCTGGTTGACGAGCACAGGTCAGTATAGCAGCGTCATCTGCGTAAAAAAAGAGCTTACATTTAGAAGGACTTGGAAAGTCTCGCATAAAATAATTGAATAATACTGGCCCCAGGACTGAACCCTGTGGGACACCAGCTTTTACTTCATACATAGGAGATAGACTATCTCCAACTCTGGCCTGAAAGAACCGGTTGGAGAGAAACGAGTGTATCAGAGTAATTATGTCTTGAGGAAATCCATCCATAATCATTTTAAAAATAAGACCATCGTGCCAGACTTGGTCGAAGGCTTTGTGTACATCGAAGGAAATACACTGAGGTAGTCAAGAAGCCTAACTAACCCAAGCGGTCTTCCATATTATACAAAAAAGAAAGTAATCACTGACCAATCAATGCAATGGCTTAAAGTATTGTACTGTTGGTGACTCATGATGACGTATCTGGTTCTTATCTTGCTGCAGCAGAGACCAATCACACCTCGACATGTAGGTTGCAATAACCAAAATTTTATTGTTTTTTTTGCAAGTTTGCATCTTCATTGGCTGTTTTTGGTATCGAATGGTATCGAATACGAAAATTCCGACAGTATCGAAGAGTATCGAGTATTATAAATATTCGATACTCTGGGATTCGAAACTGACAAATATTCGATACCCAATACTCGATACCAAAGTATCGCCCATCACTAACCCGCAGTCTCTCGTTGGCCTCGGGCTGCGAAGATTGCAGCCCAAAATCCATGTAAATCACGCGTTATCCCCACTACCATAATAAATATGAATAGGCTATTAAAACTGATTATTTTGTTGTAAATTGTTAACTATAAATAATAGTAAGTAAAATATTTTAAAACAGGTGCGTTTACTGCATAATACATAAATAATTCTAGGAACAATATTTCAGATGCGCAAGGACACTGGTCTTCGCGCTGTTTCTAGTTCATTCCTTCATTGGATTGAGTGATTAGGTTCGGGCTGAATTGAATGCAGCCCCAATGTTGAGTATCTTAGCCATTCTAGCCCAAGCTCACATAGCACACGGACTATTGCAGAATACAACTATAGTTATAAAAATTGCTTTCAAACGGTACTGTATCACAAACAAGAAAATAATGTTTTTTAGAGAAATATATAAAAAAAATTAAGAACAGCGATAATAAAATGTAACTTTCATTTTCAGCTGGAGGGGCTGCAGCCCCTATGGACGAGCCACCACTGTCGGGGTCCGAGCAACAATCCATCCTTCATTGTTTCCAACAAACGAAAAAATACTGATTGTTAAAATCCAAGATGGAGATAATGAAGGATGAATTGTTGGCCGGACCCCGATGATCATGTGACTTTTGAGTGCCCTGGCCTGTCTCTCGTTGGCGTCGGTAACTAACCATGGCTGTCTAACAATAGGGAGTGCAAGTGTGACATCAATCCTGGGTACTCTTCAGTCATGTAACTCGAATTGGTTCCAAACAAGTCTTCTCGCTTCGGGATTTAACATTGGTTCCAACGTAGAGATGGAATAAAATCGCTTGGATAACCCAGGTTTATAGCACTTACAAGATGTGAAATTGTTGAGTTCTTTACTGCCCAAGAAGAAGCCAAAACAGTGATTTACACATCCATCGTTTTCCAAAAGAAAGAAAGATCCGCGAACGATGGCATTCTTTCTTTAAGTGATTAAAAAGCGTTCTAATATTAATTTATAAATTATATAGTGGTATTAAATGTCTTAATAATAATATAAATTACACAAATTCTCATAATAATTTAAGAGATGTCATTTTTACTGGCCGTCCGGTTCAGCGTTACTAGTGCGTACGTACAATGCTTGGAACCAGCGATCCCATTTCCTAGGCTCTCGGCCCCTTCATCGCGCAAATGACGTATAATGAGGTAGTCACTTGCACTCCCTATACTTCTTGTATTAATTAAATAGAAGTGAACTCTTTTTGATTTCTTTCTTATTTTTTCAATATTTGATTTAATTTAAATAATTTTCCGCATGTAAGGGACATGCCGTATTTTAAACATCGAAATATTTCAAATCTCTGCCTTGTCGCCGTTATTATCTGCTTTCAGTGCTCTGAAGACGTCAGATATCATCACGACCTACAGCGCCACCTGGCAACGCCCTCGCAACAAACTTGCGCAGAAGAAAGCTGCGCGTACTGATGTGCGATACCAATGAAGCATCGATACTTCCGGTATCGGGTACTCAATGAGAAAGTATCGATAGTATCGAGCACCCCCCTCCCTCCCAGTCTGTATATTTTCTAGCTTTAAGATTTTCTTTATTTTCTTTCTCCGCTGAAAATGGATACCTGGTATTTCCTCCTTTTAGAAGGATTACAAGTTTTTAGTTTTTAGTTGTTCCATTCCACAGTATTTTCTTATTTTTTGTTTCTGTGAGTGTTTAAGCAAGTCTATAGAATTTAAATGCAGGATGATTCCAAAAGAACTTCCCGGTTTTGTGATTTTATTGCAGGTATATCTGCTGTCTACAAGATTTCTAACAATCCCGCGCAGCGCTGATTTCACACTTGACTGCTAGGAGCAGTGAGTGCAACATGG
The DNA here is from genome assembly GCA_023313115.1 of Rhysida immarginata. NCBI lineage: Eukaryota > Metazoa > Arthropoda > Chilopoda > Scolopendromorpha > Scolopendridae > Rhysida > Rhysida immarginata. The sequence goes on along the minus strand of JAHWFO010047825.1, from coordinate 4,296,119 downwards.
CGGTATCCGTAGAGGAGAACCATCAGTATCGATGAATTTCCCTTTGCATAGACAACCCGTAGTCGCAACTGGTTTATATTACTTACAGATGCTTATCTCCATTGATGGCTCGTTCTGAATTTTTTTCTTCCACTGCAGGACACAAAATGTCTCCTCCTCTCCAAATCGCAGAACTATTTATTGTGAAACCCCTGATGTGCAGGACTATTTGAATAAACTCTTGTGGACATCAGGCGTACGGGTTAGGTTAGGTTCCCCACTGTTATTGCACGGATAGTGATGAAACTTTGTGAATAGGCTATGCAGAGCATGGGGAAGAGAATTCCAACGGAAAATTTATTAGTGCATACGGTTGCCACCAGGGGAAGAAGTAGTGCCGTATGCAAAAGCGCAATGCGTCTGTGAACAACCAATCTGCAGAGGTCACCAAGCTATTGGGAAAGAAAGAACGTGCGCGCCTGGTGAAGCTCTATTACCAAAACGGCACTGCGAGAATATCGGCGTGTGAAGGGATTGCGAACAGAACCCATGACGGCGAGAGGTTTACGAAAGATGATGCAGAAATTTGAAGAGACTGGGGAGTTAGGTGTGCTGCCCGTTCACCAGATCTTAATCCATGCGACTTCTGGCTATGGGAAACTCTAAAGGATCGTGTTTATCATGGAGACGTACGGATCTTGCCTGAACTGAAAGTCAACACCATTCGTCTTGTTGCAGTTATTTCACGCAAGACACTTCGTGCTTCCAGCATGTCATCGACGCAGAGGGTGCACATCTTGAATAGTCCCTCTAATATCATTCCAGTAGTTCATTACTACAGTCTGTGTATGATCTTGCGGCGCCACGTTTTCCCCTGATGGCAACCGTGGCAACCAATCCATAAATAAATTTTCCGGTAAAATTCTCTTCCCCATGCTCTGTATAGCGTATACACAAATTTCATCATTATCCGTGCAATAACGCGGCCTGCAGAAGTGGGGAACTTTAATTATAACCACACGGTAGATATACACCCTTAAAATGTACAGGTTCCCTACAATAAAACCGTGAAACCAGGGAGTTCTTTTTGAATCGTCCAGTATTTTCATTAATATTTGAATATTATAATAAATATCATAATTGTGATGTCTTATTAATTTTAATCTGGTTGAATTTTTACAGAAATATCAGTATCCGGTTAAATGAGATTAAATTATGTTAAATTGCGTTTTAACCTCTGCCTTCATTTTTAAATTGTCTTTTTTTTCCCAGATTAATACTTTAATGAAACGGAAATTTCTTTCTTCACATCTTTCTTAACTATTTGTACATTTCCGCGATGACCGATTCATACTTCTTCTGAATGTAGAATCTTTTCAGTTTCAAAGTTGGACCTATAATAAACAATAATGTTACATTGTGTAGGGTTATATTAAAAAAAAAAAAGAAGTCCATTATTCTTTCTTTAGGCAGATTTGCTCACCGATCTCTTCATTTTGTATCATAAAATCCCGAGGCAAAACCTTCCATTTTTGAATTTTGCAGGCATTGGAAATGGCCTTTTCGTTGACCCGTCGGATGCCCTCCTCTATGGCTTCCATGACTTTGAAATCGGGGCCGTCGACAATGTCACCGACCGTTCGGGCTTCACTACCATTCCGTCGACACCACTCGACACTGACGTCACTTAGCGTATCTAGTGGAGTGAGAGTTTCCATGTCCATGTTGGTCTATTCCAAATTCAAAAAATAAAGAAATAAATGACAAGTAAAAAGATAAAACAGAAGAAATCATTTGTTGGAATGTTTAGGAAAGGGATTTCTCGAAAATCAGTCTCTTACGCTAGATATTAATTTGGAAGTCGGAAAGGCAAAGCATGGAAAAGAAATGAAACATCCTTCCTTGTATAGATAGGGTAATAACACCTCTGAGAGTAGACAACCATTTTAGGTCGTTCATCGTCTCCGAAACAGGTGACTTTTCAGTGCCTAGGCCTGTCATTCTCGTCGGCTGCGGGTTGTACAATATGTACTTGGTTGCCATAAAGCAATTGTATTAGCCTACTATTAATTGGAATTGGTTTTTATTAGACTTTTCAAGAAAATGCACTGCGGCCCTCAAAAAACTTGGCTAGAAGACCATTTATGTTCAAGGATATTACTTTGAATGTATCTGAATTTAATCACTCATAGGTATACTTGAATTTTGCAACCAAAGGTAACATTTCACGAGAGGCCATATTTAAAATTAGAGCGCGACCATTCTGCTTCATAAAAAAGAGAATTACATTTTTCCAAATAGCTTTTGCAAGATCCGAATAATAGTAGGCTATTATTTTCTGCTGAAAGGAATTTACCTCATGATTTTTAATATGATTAAAGCCAAGATAACTGACTATATGTACTCAATATTAAATTAATGGTACCTTCAACGTCAATAGCATGCTTAAATATTTCCTCCTGTCGCCTATGACCATAGCCTGACTTATGATGGGCAATTCACTCTTGACTGCTTCTTCGATAGGGTACGGTGCAATGTTTTCGCCCCCAGCTGTAATAACTATTTCTGTAAAAACAACGAACACCGTTTCAGAGAAATGGTAAACGACAAATTAAAAAAAAAAAAAGACAATTTATTCATTAATTGCAGAATTCATATACATTCTATTGTTATTACTGTATCCGCATCATCATCATCAAATGAGATACTTGTTTGTGCTTACTTTTATTTAAATAATCTTTCTTTCTTCTGTATGGTTGTAGATGAATCTTACCTTTTATTCTTCCTGTTATGTACAGGTATCCATCATCGTCCATTCGGCCGATGTCGCCCGTGTGAAGCCATCCTTCCGAGTCCAGAGTTTCCCTTGTGGCTTCTTCATTGTTTAGATAGCCCATGAAATTCTGTCTACTCCGCAACAAAATCTAGAATATGGCGGAAAAGTAATGAAACTCTAGACTTCACCTCTTACATTACGATTCGGTGGATATGTTTATTATTGAATCTATTATATGCCTTTATATAGGGTAATAGAGAAGGCCCTGGGTAAGGTCACCCACGTAATAGGCATGAGCGATTAATCGAAATATCAATTCGGTGTAATAGGCGATTAATGCGATTATAACGATTTACCTTGCAGCGTCGTTTTCTCTTTAAAAGTCTCTTAACAAATTGTCTGAAAGGTAAGTAATAAATATTACACGCTATGTGAGTCGGGTCCCCTTTAATCAAATGAGGACAAATTTATTCTCAAATAGGAATTCACAATACTAGAAGAATTCGATCTAGCTCAGGGGTCAAATCAAAAAAAAAAAAAGGAATAAAAGTGGAGCTCCAAAAGTCAATGGATAAATAACGATTAAAGTAAAGAAATTAAATTGTAAATTCAAATAAAGTCACTGTACAGATATAGTCGATTGAAGAAAATTGTCTCTTTTGTTCTCACTTAATTATCTTTTAGTTAGGTTTTCTGTTGTTCATCATAAAATACCATGGCAATGACTAAAAATTGTTTCGTCCAACTAAAATTCACACGTACGTTATTCCGGTCATTTTTTACAGGCAATATGCGTTTTTTTGAGATGTGTTTTAATTTAGTAATATTGCATGCATTTCTTACTCATCAGATGTTTTATTTTTCCGAAAATGTAAGTTTATATACAGGGCCGTAGCCAGGACGTTATCTTGGGGGGGGGGGGG
>JAHWFO010047825.1:4221928-4266861 GCA_023313115.1 Rhysida immarginata | reverse complement strand
CATTTTAACATGCGCGGCTTTGTGACGCCTAGAAAACACCTGGATTCGGGAAGACGCTTCACTCCGCGAAGTCGCTGAATGTGAACCCCCCCTTAAGAACGATATTTTTCGATGCGTAAGATATTTAAATAATCGCATCTAATCACGGTCATCTTTACATACATAATTGACCTGCACTATGTCAGGGTCAGCGCGCCTGGATTATGTAAAAATATGCCTGTCAGCTGTCGCCTTCCAATTCGTAGGGCTGCAGCTCTATTAGCCCAAATAATCTAACCTATTGGCCCGGCACCTAATCTAATCTTCACTCTTTTAGTCTACATACGTATAATTTGAAAATCGTGAGAGAGTTTCGAAGCATTTAAAAATCTTTGATACGTTTTGTAAATTACCGTATTTACCCGAATACATGCCGAGGTTTTTTTCAGAAATCTGATAGGAAAAAAGTGATCTGTTTAAATTCGCGTTCGACTGAAAAAAAAAAAAAAAAAAAATTGATCGGCGCCATTTTGTTTTTTTAGCAAACGTTCTCGCTTTCGTATTGCGGAAAAGAATATTTTTTTGCAGTTTCTTATCAAATGCTATTGAATATTTGCAAACACTTCTGTATGAACCACCAAAGACATGCTTACAAATACCACACTCCCACACAAATTACGCAATAACTGTTCTTGTATTAAACTTCTTCAGTATGAACCAAAAGTCTCATTTCTTTCTGTGTAAGCTATATCAGATTAAAGAATAAAGAGACAGGTCCAAGTAAAGTGATACGGTCAACTATTAATGCCGACGCGTTACGCCATTATCACAGGCAAAACAGTTACAAAGCAAGATGAGACAATCGATAAGATGTTTATTTATTTTTAATCTTATAAAAACCTACGTTGAGGAAAATACATGTATGATTAAATGGAACCATAATGTACTCGAGAAATGTAATTTTAATACCGGAACGTTTCTACCTTTAAAGTTAATAGCATGCTCAAATATTTCCTCTTGTCACCAACGACCATGGCCTGACTTATAATGGGCAATTCACTCTTGACTGCTTCCTCGATAGGGTATGGTGCAATGTTTTCACCTCCGGCTGTGATAACTATTTCTGGAAGGAAAAATCCCCAACAAAAGCAAGTTGTTAGAAGAATTTGAAAAATGATATTCAGCAAATTAAAAAATTATGCTTATTAGTCGTAAAATTTATGCAACAACCTTAGGTGATATATTGGATCTACTTTAAGGGAGACAGGGGGGCAGGTCGTTACAGTTTTGACTTTTTTGACTTTTTTCACTCTAACTTTATGTAATGCGTACTGTAAATCATATTTCGCATTTTACAACCTTGAACCTTTGGTGGCTATAATTAGCATTTAAAAAGTTATGAAAAACTTACGTTTTTTTTTAAGAAATTAATATTTTTGGCACAACCACAAATGTAACCACATGCCCCATCCATAATAATGTAGCTTTAATATTTTTACATCTCAATACCAAACACTACATATCACCAGAATTGCAGTCATTGAACTCATAATAAGGATCCTCATTCGTGCATGCAAAATGTGCACTGCAGACACTGTATCCAATTGTCGTGGGTTGTTGATTCAGAATACGGCTTGCAACACACCAAGCAGAATGTTTCGTCTTCCGAATCTGAGTCATGATTATTGGTTATCTTACCCGTCGAAAAAAATGTAACAACCTGCCCCAAACCATGCCTTTGAACAAAGTTCACGAACAACGAAAATGAGAGCACATTTTCCAGAAACTTCCACGTAACATTATGATTTGACAACTGAGCTTTCTCAGAACCACGATAGCCCAAACTATTCTACAATATCCACTAAGTTATTTAATATAGTGTGAGAGAAAACTTACGTGGAGGTACAAAAAAAATCGAAAAATTGTTCTTAATTGCGAAGCATGCATGTCAACTGTTCGTGGAGGAAGAGAGTGCTTCAGATCCGGTATAGGCTGGATCCAAAGCCAGCTAGATAAACAGGCCCTGAGCAATACCACCTAGAGAGAAAGCCTACGCACGGAAAAATCATACATTGTTACATCGCCTGTGGTAGGGCGAAGCCAACGAAAAAGACAAGCCTCGAAGTGGAAAAGTCACCTGACCATCTGGATCCGAACAACAATCCAACCTTCATTGTTTCCAACAATCGGAAAAACACTCATTGTTTACATCCAAGGTGGAGACAATGAAGGTTGGATTGTTGTTCGGACCCAGATGGTCAGGTGACCTTTCCGCATCGAGGCCTGTCTTTTTCGTTGGCTTCGCCCTACCGCAAGGCCAACGAGAGACAGGCCAAGGCACTCAAAAGTCACATGATAATCGGGGTCCGGACAACAATTCATCCTTCATTGTTTCCAACAAAGGAAAAAATACTGATTGTTAAAATCCAAGATGGAGACAATGAAGGATCAATGACGTATATTAAAGATAGACTCCGAATCCTATTGTTAACAGCGGCAAAAAGTGAAGCAAATTGAGCCATGATAGTTCTGGGCAGGAGTCAGCCGTGGAGTAATTAGCTGTCTGGCTGCTTTGTTTCTGAAGATTTTGGGCCTGAGGAATAATTAATTCAAAACCATTCCTCAAAGTTAAACTGCGTACAACTGTACAAACAGACAAGAAAAAGGATCAGGAATCATTTTCCACAAAAATAAATCAAAAATACGTAACTAAAATGAAAATACGTTACTGAAAGACAATCGAAACGAAATTGAAATTGAAACCATGATCGAAAAATTGTTTATAAAATATAATAAAATACTTCAAATACTTCTAGTTGGCTTTGGGTAAGGCGAGGCCAACAAGATAACAAGGCCTGGAAGCGAAAAAATCATCTGACCAACTGGGTGCTAGCAACAATCCAATCTTCATTGTTTGCAACAAAAGGAAAAACACTGATTGTTAACATTCAAGATGGAGACACTGAAGGTTGGATTGTTGCTAGCACTCGGTTGGTCAGGTGACTTTTTCGCTTCCAGGCCTCGCGGTAGGGTATTGTTAATCATATGTTTGTTGAAAATAATGAAAATTACATTGTTCTTTGGACTAAAATGGTCAGATGACTTTTCGCTTCAGGGACTGCTTATCTAGCTGGCCTTGGGCTGGATCCTATGTACGTGTTTGCCTGCTGGTGTTAAAATTTTAAGATATTCTTAAGTTGTAACAACTTACCCGTGTAACGACTTGCCCTTGTTTCCCTACTAATGTGATATACATTTAAGCAAATAGTCTAGTCTATGTATGTGACAGCTAAGTCTTACCTTTAATTCTTCCAGTTATAAACAAGTATCCATCATCGTCTATGCGGCCGATGTCCCCTGTGTGAAGCCACCTTTCCGGATCTAGGGTTTCCCTCGTGGCTTCTTCGTCCTGAAGATAGCCCATGAAGTTCTGCCTACTCCGCAGCAGAATCTATAGTATGGTAACATGAGTAAAATTTTAATCCTCACATCTTGTAGATTAGTGATTATACACATTGAATGTGCGTGAACGAATTAGGAAAATAGCTGGTGTAGGTTAATACAGGGTAATCCAGAAATCAGTTCACCCAAAGATATACAGGGTGATTCAAATCGTGTGTAAAACAATTTAAGGGGGTATTATAGAGATCAGGTAAACACAAAAAATCCTATGAACATGGATCCGAATTTGAACGATAACTGAGATTTTAATAATAATTGTAACAACAACGGGGACTAACCCACCAGATAACCGGGGGGTGAAACCCCATGTTGTCCCCCAACCGTTATGGGACATATGAGCGGAGGACAGGTCCGCGAAACTTGAAAAACGGGTACACTTCAGCGGAATTAAGGACAGATTGGCGGAAGGGGGAAACAAAAGAAACATAATCCAACATTTCTCACCTACAGAAAATGCTTAAAAAATACTTAGGTAAAAATATACATGATGATTGTGAAAAGTGTGAATAACTGTAAGCAGTGAACAGAGGTGACCAGAATGAACATTTTCTTTTAATCCAATGTGGGCCCGAATTTGAACGTTAACTGAGATATGAACAGAAATAAAAATGCGCTACCAAGATCAACAAGTTAATAACTCAGGTTCTGCAACGCCTAGAATAATGAATTTTGGAGGAATAATAGCGTACATGAAACTGTGTATACCATTAAAGTTTGATCGAATTCCAACGAGTAGTTTCCGAATTACCCACTCAACGTCGTAACACGTGCTGGTTAGTACTCGCATGTGAGCACTGTTACGATTTTGAATGCGTAACTCGGAAACTACTCGTTGGAATACGATCAAATTTTAACGGTATACACAGTTTTATGTACCCTATGATTCCTTTAAAATTCATTATTCTAGGCGCTGCTGAACCTGAGTTAATAACTTGTTGATCTTAGTGGCGACATTTTTATTTATGTTCATATCTCAGTTAGCGTTCAAATTCAGACCCACATTGTATTAAAAGAAAATATTCATTCTGGTCACCTCTGTCATTGCTTGCAGTTATACACACTTTTTCACAATCACGCTGTATATATCTTAAGGGTCGCAGCTCAAAAGCAATACTTGAATGTTATTAAAAAGACTTTATGATTCCAGTTAATATTATTTGTAAGCCTACTTCATAAATTAAGGTGTGAAATACGCTTTAGATAAATAGGCCTAATCATGGTAACACTTGTGTGCAAACCACAGAATTCGTAGATAAAAATAAAATCAACCACGTTTCATTTGAATAAAAAACTAAATTTACATGCCATCTTCCGGTTCTATATTGTCATCGGAATTTGGATTTCCGTCCTCTTCTGATACAGGCTTCGAGCATAAAAATATATTTTATGCTCGAAGGATGCAGGCCTTTCTCCTAATAAAATGGAATTATCTCTTAGAGTTCCTGCAGGACGGAATCCTGAGAAAATTGATGAAGTTGTAACACAGGAAACCAAGTGGCCTCTCGGGTGTAGGACAAAATGAAACCAGACAAAATTCATTCGGACAAAATGCAAAAAAAGATAATTTATTTCTCGCCCACCACTATTTCGGAAAAATATATCTGTCTACCTGCCGCAGCCTCATATCGTTGCATAATAAAAAAACAAATATATTCTAATTTTTGAGATTACTTAGAATATAATTAGAATAAAAAATTTTATTCTGATTTTTGTATGTAGAGATCCAATATTTGCAAACTAATTGAGTCAAGATAATTAGAATCAAAGTTATAGTTAGAATCATTTATAGCCTAAAAATAGAACCTTAAAAAAACTAACATACAAAACATTACTTTGTACATTGGATTAAATTTAATTGGATTAATTTTAAATTTCTTTAATAACAAAATAACTTTGAGTGTGGTGAAAATTTTATAGTTAGGTATTTTTTAAAATATTGAAGTAATGCTGATATTTATATGTATAGTTTTTTTATTGTCATGTACACTATATTTACATGTATGTTTATTTGAAATTAATGAAAAGAATAGAAAGAAAAGGGGAAGAAAGGAATTTCGCTAAACTGGCCTATTCCTTCGCTGAAGTGTTCCTCCGCGCAAGTGTCCCTCCGCTGAACAGTTCCCAAATCGTCCCCCAACAGGCCAAAAGCCCAAAAACGGGGTTAATGAAAAATACAAATAACTAGAAAGAATAAAAAAAACAAAAAAACAAAAAACAAAGCAAGACACAGCCGAGTCACGAGAAAAAGAAAAGAAAAGAAAATAATGGTACCAGAACAAATTTCAAGAATTAATTTAAGTTAGCAATAATAATATAAAAAAAAAATCCAAAAAAAACGATAACTAAAAACAGCAAATTATGTCACTCAAATAAATAAAAATGTTTATATTTTAATTCATCCAGGTTAATATGAGCAAAATTCTCCATGTAATTTTTAATAATCTTATCAATTGGATCTGTCGCACGCAAATTTGTTCTCCATTTATACAATTGCTTAAAAACGTACCCCTTACGTACCTCTTTTTATATCCTTAAATTTAAAATCCTCCAAAATATCAGGAACACTCATTCTCCCATGGTAAATACAACATAACGTATTCAACAGATGACGCTTAATAATTAAATTAACGTTGAACACACAACTATTATTAGAATACACAGTCTTATGTACCCTGTTATTTCTCCAAATTTCATTAATCTAGGCTTTACAGAACCTGAGTTATTAACTTGTTGATCTTGGTGGCGGCATTTTTATTTCTGCTCATATCTCAGTTATCGTTTAAATTCGGACCCATGTTCATAGGACTTTTTGTGTTTACCTTGACCTCTATAATACCCCTTAAATTGTTTTACACACGATTTGAATCACCCTGTATATAAAAACGAACACGTTTCCAAGAATATGTGCCGTCGCATTCGTTTGTGCAAACAGGAGAAAGGAGGCCACTTTGAACATTTACTGTAGGTTCAATCAGTGTCGCATTGATTAAAGAATATCCACTGCAAATTTGACGTCGGTATGTTTAATGGTTTTCATTATACAGGGTGATTCAGAAAGGTAGGTCAAGAATGAAATACCATGTACAGTTTGTAGCGGGGAACAAAATTTTTCCTATAAATATGGGTCCGGAAATTCATCCTTACAGAGATAATGCTACTTGTACGAGGTAGGAATGACATTACAGTAGGTGTTCAAAATGTCGACCCTGAGCCTCGATGAAGGAGTTTAGTCTGCGCACGAGATTCTCGCGAACTCTGGTGAAAATGTGGGTGATCACGGTCTGTAAAACGCTGTTGGTAAATCCTTTCCGCTTCAGTAGCATTAGTCAAGCGATCCATTATACGACAATGGAGTTACATGTTTCGTTTCCTCTCTTTTAAAGGAGAGAACACGAATAATTTACATGGTTAGATCCTAATTTACATGGACCCTACCATTGCCGTCCGGGTAACGCACACCCATTCCTACCTCGTACAAGTTGCATTATCTCTGTAAGGATGCATTTGCGACCCATGTTTATAGGAAAAATATTGTTCCCCACTACAAACTGTATATGGTATTTCATTCTTGACCTACCTTTCTGAATCACCCTGTCGGATCGTCCTGTGTATGTAGTAATTATTAGCCATCTGGATAATACACCTAAACTTAACTTCTTTTAAGATAAATTCATAAAATGAATCCATAGTTGCTTTCCGTTTTCGACGATAGCAAAATGCAGTTTTAAAGTCCATGACATCAATGTGTACTGTGTAGAAATTTTGAAATTGATTGCTTAAAGGATTTGTGAACTCATGGACGGGCATCATTATTAGGTCGAATGTGCTTACTTGAATCCAAAACTTTGGGCCAAAGCCACCCAAAAAATGTTCGAGGCTTTATTTTCTTAAGCTTCTTCCGTTTTGCTGTTTTAAATTCGTTGCCGTTGATATCACAATCTGATGTGTTCGTTTTAAATTTTAAATTCAATTTTTTTAAAAAAATATGCCAAAAACGTTTAAAATATGGATTATTTAAAAATTTTTGATTTATATGTTGTTTTTTTAATGAACTCGTTTCCAAATAATTTTGTAGGGTTTTAAAAATTTAATTAAAGATAAAGATTATTTTTGATCTAAGGAGTTTAAATGATTAATTTAAAATTTAAATATGGTTAGTCTCCTTCAATAGACTACATCGTTTAAGTTTTCTTCCATCTCACAAGTTTCTTCATCGTTTTTCAAGATTGGTGACTTTATTTTTTTGTTTTTGTTAAATTTTAATTTTACGATTTTCCCCATTAAAAAAGAGACTAACCATATTTAAATTTAAAATAAAGATTATTTTCTCAATCTTCAATTTAAATTTCGTGACCAGCACTTACAAAGAAACAGCATTTCTAATTTACATTATAAATTTGTATACGTAGTTAAGCCTTTCCCTACCTCACCTTCTCCATTCAAATCAGGATTATCTATTTTAATGTCCCCCATCCTTGTTGCTTTACCACAAGATGAGCTTTTGTAGTTTTCGATTGCAGTTATAGTGACCAAACCTGAAATTGAGATCCAAAATGATAAATTATCCTTCGAAAAAATGATAGATTTTCCTTTCATTCATTTATTAATGTTAAAACACGGCAGACAGAGGCCAGTGTGACCAAACAGTTGATGCCCTCTCCCGCCCAAAACGCGATCGAAGCTAGCCCCAAAATAGCCCAGTACCAAATTGTACTTCGTCAATTTGCCAATACATTTATTTCTCAATTTCCATCACAACTAGCAACTTGAGACACGATTATTGTAAATTGAAAACAGCAAATATGTCGTGAAACCTTTTTTGACTTATTACAAGCATTTTATTAAAAAATGAAAATTGAACACAGGCTGGCAAGACCCTGAAAAAAGTTGACGTTTCGGATAGAGGCTATCCTTTGTCAAAACAAAGAGTGAAAGTGATCTTTCCGAAACAGTGATCAATTTTCATTTTTTTTATTTTTATCCCAGGGTTCTTGTGTCTCGTCCTTTTCTTCTAAGCCTTGTCTTATAAAGAATGGCTTTGTTGTTCGGATTTCTTATGGTTTGTGAATGACAAAAAACACTGAAACCATCAGTTAAGATTTATTTCCAAAAGAAAATAAATACTTGGATAGTAAAATTATAAACAGCCGTCCGCCAAAAATAGTAAGCTCAAACAATAGTCCAATAGTCCAGTGTAATTTTTTCCCCGCCAGTAGATGACGAAAGTACCCCAATCGGGCGAGAAAGAGCCCAATCTGGTCACACTGTCTGAGGCAAAAATTCCTTAACTGAATTGTTTATTTAAATTTGCATTTTTAAAATTGACACAATAAGCAATATCATTTATTATCTGATTTCTTTTTTGCACTTTGGTAACTTGCCTGTAGATTCACTCAACCCGTAGGATTGTTCCAGAACAATTTCTAGTTTACAAAAGAAGTCGAAAACATCTTCACCGAGTGGAGCGCCACCAAATCCGCACATCACAGTTTGAGAAAGGCCGAGCTGCTTTCGAATTTCTGCGATTATAGTACGAGCCAAAAAATAGCCAAAACATTTTACGGATGTCCTAATAAAAATGAAGATTGAAATTTCAATTGCAAATTGGAAATAGAATGAAAAGTAAGTTTAGTTTGAAAATCGTTTTGTCATACCCGTGAATTTTGTTCTGAGTGTTTGCATAGCCGCAGCGCAGGGCCCACTCGATTATAGCTTTTGTGAAGAAGTTTTTGGCAGCCAAATTTTCCTCAAATTTTTCTTTTACCTTTTCAAAAAACCGTGGCATGCTCACGAAGGCGTAAGGTTGAATCTCTTGCAAAGTGGTGACAATGCTGCCCTAAAGAGAAAAGTCCATTGAAATTGCTTGCTTTGATATTATAACGGGATATGGGATTTAAATCTGGTGGCTTAGCTGGCCTGTGTGGACAAGCATTATCGTCCATTAAAATGGCTTCAGGACCCACGACGCCTAGGAAGGAACGAACATAAGATTCAAGGATCTCTTCGCAATATCATCGCCCTGTCGAAGAAGTGGAGGTCTGTTCGTCCACCTATGATGATGCCGTCCCACACCATCACGCCACCACCTCCAAATCTGTCTCTTTTCAACCACATTTGTAGAGTGATAACGTTTTCTCTCCATATCAACAAACGCCGAGAATAGGTTTGAAGACTGAAGGGAGACTCATCTGCAAAGAGCACTCATTTCAGAGTCGGCTGATGATACTGCGATCCACATTAAGCCATCTTGCTACCTCCGCCTGACTTTGGCCTACCGCGAGCTTGCCGACCGCTCTGCAACTCATTTCATCGCTTAGACGGTATCTTTGCGTCATCTTCTGTTTATCTGAAGCAGTTATAGCTTAATTCAGCAAAATGCACTTTTTATACCGGAATGTCTCCACCACCTCTATTAAGTGTGATTTGCATGCTTTATCACGATTGGCTTTTAAATTAAAACAGGTGATTTTATTTGTAATTATTTGCATATTTTGTGTTGCAAAATAGCTATAAACAAAAAACATTACACTTGTAATAAATATTTTACCAGATATTTAGGACATTAAACAGTATATTTAACGTTGAAGTGTGATGTGAAAGGCTGCTGCGAAACTCCCGCAGCATGTTGATCAATCTGGTGGCATCTCTTTCCGAAGTAGATCATGCAGGCTCATCACATGGATGTAAATAGATGACAATTATGTAGTCCGTTTAGAGTGGATGGATCACTGAGGGGGGGGGGGGGGCAGGTGTCGCTGTTGACCTGGTCAACCTAGGCCAGGTTGAGCACGGCACTCTGTACATCCCGTTCAACCCACTACACAAGGAGTGTAGTTTGTTTTCCGAGTGGTTTCATGAATGAAAGTGAAACACCAACTGCATATAGTGGAATCATCATTAGATGTAAGACATCAATATTCATCAATGTGTGACGGATCTAAGGAGACACCTGTTGTGAGCAATCAGTGTGGCTGAAACATGTCATCGAGATAAGAAGACAACTTCATGCTTGGAATTTTCCGTCGAACTTGGTGGGGACAGTCTGAGCCATCCAGTGGACTCACTCATTGATTGATCCGGATCCTTCCAACGTATGTTTTTTGTGCTTCAAAGTGATAAATAATAAGTGATCAGTGAAATTTAATGGCCTGTTAATATTAAATGTGATAAGTGCTCAAAAAGTGAAATACAAGTGATAGCGAGTCTATGGTTAATCTGATACTACGCAACTGTGAGTAAAGTGAAAAATTTGATTATTAAGATTCACAAATGGTAATGACTCGTGTGGTGATTGATACGTAAGTAATTTAAGTGAGCTATTTTAAAAGTGAGCCTTTAAAGATTTAGTCATTCTCAGAGTGTTTGAAAGAACTAGAACTCATTCATTGAATATTTGCATTTTATCGTAGATTTAAGTAACTGGGGAATTTTAGAATTAACTTTCTTCTTTGGTGTTAAGATCTGTCCCTTCCTTCATTGATATAGGATTAAGATTTCTTTTGTATCTCGTTGGTATATATTTGACTTTGAATAAAAACTTTATTTATTTGATTCTCAAATTTGCCTAACCTATTGGAATAGATAAGACACAACCTGCCAATGATTGATATTTTAAGCAAGAGGATACTGAGCTAATGTTTAATTAATTTTTAATAACCTTGATTTTTTTGACTGATGTAAAGTTGAGCACGTAAATAAGACGAGCATGTAAATGAGGAGAGCTTCAATCATATTGAGGGGCTAAGGTCACATTGGCGCCCAACGTGTAAGGCAAACTGTGGTGCGATGTGACGAGACAATCAGGAACGAAGGTTAAAGAAGAACATAAATATATATAAAAATTTAAAAAATCGTTTTAACTTCAACAGAATTTAATTAATTAATATAAACAAAAATAAATGTTGATAAGACATTTGGTTTCTTAATTTTAAATGTAAATCTTTGTATATATGACGTAATTCTCGCATTCTGACATAATCTGTCTATCCCATTTACTGTCCCTGCTGCTGAAGGCAAGTTCATTCATAAAAGGGTAGGAGACAGACTCAATAGACTCGCTTACTTCGAAAATAAACAAGAGTTGCTCTACTTTAATGAGCTCTAAATGAATTGATAAATTAACGAAAATTCATAGCTAAAAATCATCATAGCTGCTAAACTGACTCAATGCTGATAGGAAATATCGTAAATAGTCAAGAATAATTAGGACTCTAACGTCAGAAGGCTTAGAATTACGTCAAAATAGCCAAACTTTGAATAACGATTTCAAGTTGTTTTTTTTGTTGAGAATTTTGAAAAATGGATAAGGAAAATTATGCTTAGAATTTTGCGGAGAACAACGCTAGGTACTTTATGACCATCGAACCTGATACACCCTGTATATTTAGGATTTGTTTAAGTTGCTTAACTTTTGAGCAGCAGTGTATTAATTTTCATTCTGATTTGTGTATAAAACTTAATAAGAAAAATCCTTATTAACAGGATTCAGACAATAAAAGTTTAAATAGAAAACTAACTCACTTTTAAAGCATCTGGTCGAGCAAAATACAATCGTAATCCGCCCCATATTGTACAGAAAATATCTAAAAACTAGATTTTTGAAATACAATTACAGATATCTTATACATTGGCATTTTATTTGCAAATACAAAATAAAAAATTAGTTAGGCAATATACGTACACCAAAACTCTCTTACCTGACCAGCTACGTGATTCAAGGGGAGATAAGACACCAAAACTTTTCGACGAATTTCTGGCGAAAATACGCGTTCTCCGAGGGTACTTGTAGATACCCGGTAAATAAGTTGAGTACACTGAGGGAAAGAAGTTTTCACGTCACTTTTTCTCTTAGCTGTAATCTTTAACTGCCATTATCTTATTATATCCTTAATTTCATAGTCCCAAAAATAGCTTGCAGAATTTTAAGTTACCATTAATGCCTAGATAACCAAGTCTATTAAAAAACACAAATAAAAAAATACGGCAATTCAGACATTAACCTACCTATTAATGCTTAGAGGACCAAGGCTAATAAAAAACACAAATGAAAAGTACATTTATACAGGGTATTCATAAATCCGTGAAACATTTCAAAAACTCATAAGTAAAGTAAGCAACAGATCATACGGCAATAGAGAGGTAAATTCTCCAATTTAAAGAAAAAAAAAAATCTGCGCGCAAAGTTGCCATAGTTTGCCATTAGGAGGTAGTGGTAGCAAATATGGCGTAAAGTTTTAGATAGATATGGCGTTCAGGATAGGACCAATGAAATCTATACAATTCCTGGATCGCTGACTCAATGGAGAAAACCAGCGCGAAGCATAGCCGAAATAACAGCGTGTCCAGGACACAATAATCGATTAGTTTTGTCAAATTATGAATAGAAGCTGGAGATGATACTCCAATAATAAGGAAATGATATTATCAGAAAAAATGGAAGGAAAAATTCTACGACCTGGATTCGAACCAGGAACAACGAGTATCACGCTCGTTGTCTCTACCAATTGGGTGATTGTGAACACGACTATCTCCTTAAGAATACCAGAACGGATAAGGTTATAGGATGCTCATACCGTGCTACAAGGTTTTACTTCATCCGTGCTACCAGGTAGTCAAGATGGAGGCCCAATGATAGGAGGGGCTCGCAGATCGGGAATTTCTAATATCCAAACCATCAGAAAAATTGATGAGCACACATAATCTTTCTATGTACAGGGTGTATCAGGTTCGATGGTCATAAAGTACCTAGCGTTGTTCTCCGCAAAATTCTAAGCATAATTTTCCTTATCCATTTTTCAAAATTCTCAAAAAAAAATGCTTGAAATTGTTATCCAAAGTTTGGCTATTATGACGTCAGAAGGCTATCAAAGTGGCTCCTGGCTCTCATGACAGGAGCCAGGAAAAAATTATGTCATTACTGCATGGATGAATTACATCAGAAGGCTTAGAATTACGTCATAATAGCCAAACTTTAAATAGGAAAAGCAGAGGAGACGGCGGGACACATTCTTTTTATGTGCGAAGAACTGGAAGTAGCAAGACGAGCACAAAACCTAAGTGGAAAACTGGGAAAAAATATTATTAGGGGGAAATTCGGTCAATTGGCAAATAGTTAATTTTTTTTAAAGTAATTAATTAAAATAAGAAATGCCGGCTCGGTGACCGAAAGCGCAGGTCTTTGAACCCGCCGAGGGCATGGCTTTGCTCCTGGGCTTGGCGCAATATTCCCTCACGGGGGGAGGCAGTGGCCTGGTGGGCTTCCACTGAGCACACAGCTTCAGGGAGGTTTAGCAACACCAGGCACGGCTAGTCACTGGATGGGCGACCACCAGTGAGATACGATTACCCCCCCGGCTGCTGCGACCATCTTACAGCAGTCGTTAATCCAGGTCCATCCAGGGACCCAACTCGTCGGCCTCTGGCCATACAGGCCCTGGATGGACGTATTGGATTACAATCAATAATAATAATAATAATAATAATAATAATAATAATAATAATAATTAGTGCTAAGGTTATCGTTGGTTTCGTGCAACGATAATCTAACCCACTTTAATAATAACAAAATAAGAAATAAATAAATTTAATAAATTCAATATGAACTGTAAATTAAACTTAATAGTAAATTGACTATAATTTCATAAGAAATTAATAAAATGAAAATAAAATAAGATAAAACTTTTATACAAACAAACTTTTATCTCATGATGTCGACGACTAAGAGAATTCGTACAGCATCGTGTGTGGTGCAGGTTAAAGTCACCCGCGTTCGGGAGTTAGGCAGAGGCTCTCGTTCGAAAAATAGTCGGAGCAATGCGCTTGGGGAAGCGGGGTCGGGGGCAGCGCATGCCTTTACCCAGGAGGAGAAACGGGTAAAGCGACAACGGGATCGGGTGCTGTCAATCGGCACTTGGAACGTATTCTCCATGACAGGAACGGAATCAGAGTTAGTGGAGGAAGCCAAACGATATCGACTGGATATCATAGGTATTACCTCTGCGAACCGTCCGGGTTCTGGAACAGTTGGCTTAGAAGGAGGGCGGAAACTCTTCTACTCAGGTGTCGACCCTAACATGACTGGCCAAGGGGGAGTAGGGATACTCACAAGTCCCCGGCTGGCAGATTATGTTGCAAATTGGACCCACTTAGGTGGAAGAATGTGTCTCCTGAGGCTTCAGATAGGAAAACGGTCTCTCTCTCTCTCTCTCTCTCTCTATTCCTTGCATATGCTCCGAATGCAGTCACAGAGTACCCACTCTTTCTAGATGAAGTTGATGCTGCTCTTAGCAGGAGAGGGAGTGCAGAGTCTGTCATCCTGGTGGGCGACTTCAATGCACATGTAGGTGGCAAGGCGTGATTGGGAGGAATGAGGACCCCGATTTAAATGCGAATGGGAGGTGCTTGTTGGATCTCTGTTGTAACAATGAACTTTCCATCACGAACACCTTCTTCCAGCACAGGGATGTCCATAAGTATACCTGGAACAGGGATGCAATGGACCAGAAGTCATTGATTGATTTTGTAATCGTATCAGCTGACTTATTCCGATCAGTGTTGGATACTAGTGTGAGGAGAGGGGCAGAACTATCAACTGATCACCACCTTGTTGTCTGCACTTTGCGGTTCTCTGAATCCATGCCAACCAAGCGAAATGCCAGGTCCAGACAGACTAGGCGCATCAAATGGGAGGCATTGGAGGATAGAGCTGTGTGGAAGACCTTTGCAGATAACATCTTCAAGCTTCAAAGAACTACCCAGTAATCGTGGTACTGTTGAAGAGGAGTGGCAGTTGTTTAAAACTGCCTGTGATTACTTCGGCTGCATTGTGCTGTGGTCGTAAGCGGCTGAGTGTGGCGCAGGGCCGTGAGAAAAGGACTGCATGGTGGAACGGTGAAGTCCAAGAAGCTGTCAAGGCAAAGAAGGAAGCCTATTTGCTATGGCTTGCAAATAAGTCACCTTCCAGTCTAGTGCCGTACACCGAGGCGCGAAACGCAGCAGCAAAGAAGTATCAACAGCTAAAGCCAAGGCCTGGAAGAAGTACGGGGAGAAATAGGAGGCAAACTGTGGTTCGGCAAACAAAGTATTCTGGCAGACCATGCGCCGCCTCCGTGGAAAGAAGTCTTTTTCATCACAAACTATTAAGAGTTCAGATGGGAGGCTTCTGAAAACGGAGGAGAGTGTAGAAAGAAAAATAACTCCAAAACCACTATTCCACATAATAAACTTTAAGTTTATTATGTGGAATAGTGGTTTTGGAGTTATTTTTCTTTCTATAGTTGTGTCCACAGTTTTTGGCTTGATTCCATTGGAGGAGAGTGTATTGCATAGGTGGAAGGAATACTTTGCATCTCTTCTTAATCCGGTGACAGCAACAACTGAGGCACATGAGGTGCACCTTGGAGCGGAGAATAGTCACGGTAGTATCACCGAAGCCGAAGTCAGATGGGCAATTAAATCCCTGAAGACTGGCAAAGCTGCAGGTGATGATGACATCCGGTCTGAGATGTTAAAGGTCTTAAATCAGGATGGTATCCTGTGGCTGACTCAGGTGTGTCAGGTTGCTTGGATATCTGGCCAGGCCCCTAAGCAATGGCAGACAGTAGGTCGGCGTTTAAGATGAGTCTTCTATTAGGTCCGCCAAAACCAGGGGTATACTGTATAAGAGGCACCGTGTACCAGTTAAACTTTGTAACATTGTTTGCCTCCGAAGATGATGTAAAATCGAAACGCGTCAGGCAATAACTTTTGTTTCCGTATCACTTTGGATGTTATTTTTTTCCCTTTTTTCGTTAATACACGTGGTACTAGTCATGGATTTCATCAAGGAACTGTGATCCCTATCTTCAAAAAAGGGGATCAGAGAGATTGCAACAACTATCGAGGCATCTCTTTGCTCAGCATTCCTGGAAAGTGTACGCTGTCTGGAGAAGAGAAGTCGGGAAATAGTCGATTCCAAACTGTCTGGGGAGCAGTGTGGTTTCCGACCTGGCCGAAGCACGACGGATCACATCTTTGCTCTAAGGCAAATCTTTGAGAACTCCTGGGAGTATGCAAAAGATGTCTACGCTTGCTTTGTAGACCTCGAAAAAGCATATGACAGAGTTCCTCGGGAGAAGCTCTGGCAAGTGTTGCAAGAGTATGGAGTGGATGGGCAATTACTGGTTGCTATCAATTCTCTGTACGAAAGCTCTGAGATGTGTGTTCGGATAAATGGCATTAAGTCAAGACCGTTCACCGTAGGTGTTGGACTCCGCCAAGGGTACGTACTGTCGCATCTCTTGTTCATTATCTTTATGGACTGGATAGACAGGGGCAGCCGAGGCGATGAGCGTGTTTGTTGTTTGTGTGAGCGACTGCTTGGTGGAGAGGTTGCTCTTTGCTGATGACCTTGTCCTCCTTGGGTCTTCTCGCACCAACCTTCAGCATGCACTAGACCGGTTTGCAGCTAAATGTGAAGAAGCTGGGATGAGGATCTGTGTGGCTAAGACTGAGGTTCTGGTCCTTTCAAGACAGCCTGCTTATTGCGCTCTCCATGTTAGGGGAGCCCCATTGAGGCAGGTGGTGAAGTTCAAGTATCTCGGGATTGCATTCACGAGTGATGGGCGGCAGGAAAAAGAATTGGATGCTCGAATCGGTGCAGCAAGCTGTGTCAAACGTGAACTGTGGCGCTCCGTGGTAACGAAACGCGAGCTGGGAAACAAAGCCAAGCTCTCCGTCGTCAAATCTATCTTTGTCCCCATTCTCAACTATGGTCATGAATCTTGGGTAATGACCGAAAGAGTGCGATCGCGGGTGCAAGCGGCCGAAATGAGATTTTTGAAAGGTGTAGCAGGTATAACCCTACTAGATAGAGTGCACAGCAGTACAATAAGGGAATCTTTAAGTGTTGAGCCGCTACTTCTCCGCATTGAGAGATCTCAGTTGCGCTGGTATGGTCAAGTGATACGGATGACGCAAACTGGTCTTCCTAGGCAGTTACTGTTTTCCAAGCCGGTGGGTAAGAGACCAAGGGGTCGGCCTAGAACCAGGTGGCTGGACTACATGGAGAATCCGGGTCCGAGTCGCTTGGGTATTACTAGGGAAGACATGCGCCTGATGGCGGAAGATCGCGATCGCTGGAGATCCTCCATAGGGCTGCTGCCCCCGCGACCCTAACGGATAAGCGGGTTTGAAAAGTAAGTAAGTAAAGCATTTAAAAAAAACAAAACAACATATGTAAAAGAATAAATACATTAAAAATAAACAAATAAAACAAATTATAAATAAATAAAATAGAATAAACATAAGCAAATATGAAAATAAATACTAGGGCGGACTGCGACTCGCGAATCGCTTTCTTGACCAATAATTTAGAGCGAACCGTTATTGATTGTTAAGAAAATGACTAACTAAATTCTTTAAATTGATATTAATTTTTATTGTTGAAACAATTTCATTTTAAACTGCGTAATTTGGCAAGTTCTTCACGCCTAACCTTCCACGATGCATGGTTGTTGATATTAATCAAACGCGGCTTTGCAAATGCCGGTTCGATCAATAAACCGTTGATGGTCTTCACTCGTGAAAATGCCACGTACGATAAGCCAAGTCCAAATTCTGAATCACCAATGTCTATGACTGCTTTATCAACAGTGATTCCTTGTGCTTTGTGCCTGGTGATTGCATAGGCTAACTTAAGCGGAAATTGCTTACGCGTACAAGATACTCCTCCTTTTTTGAAGCCAACGGCGATCGGTAAAATGGGAACTGCTTCATTGGTTAATGTTGGTCCAGTATAGGTTGCGAATTTGACGAGAATGCACATCGGCAGTTCATTCAAGTGGTTGCGAGTTTCAGTTGGCGAGTAGACAATGTCGACAACCACACGATAAAGATATTGTGATTACGCTGTGATTACAGCACTTAGAATTACAATAATAACCTCAAAATGTAGATTCAATATTCAAGAATGCAATGAAATCGAAAAAATATCGTTAAAAGTTCTAAGAACTTCGAAATTTGGCCTTAAAAATCGAATGTGCAGAGCAAAATTTGCGAAGGGCTTCGCCGTATTTTGTATGTCAAAAATTCTATTTGCACGCGCAATGTTTGTTTACGTTTTTCTCAATGCATTCCTATGGGAACAATTGAAGGGTGATTATTCCTCGATGGTAGGTCGGATTTGAAAAATTTTTTTTTCCTTGACCATCACCATGGTCATGCGCATGCACGTGCAAATTTTCATTGTTGTGACTATTACGTGTCAAAAGTTTTATGCGGTCATCGAATTACACTTGTCGACTGTTAACAGAGCTTCGCTTACGCTTCGCTCTAAAAAAACAGGTGATAAAAGTTCTAAGAACTCGATAAAATGGTCTCAAAAATCGATGGTGCAGAAAAAAATTTGCGAAGGGCTTCGCCATATTTTCTATGTTGAAAAATCTATTAGCGCGTGCAATTGTTTGTTTACATTTTTTTCAATGCATTTCAATGGGAACAGCTAAATGGTGATTATTCCTCGATGGCTGAACCGATTTTTAAAATTTTTATTTAGTGACCATCAGGATGGTCATGTCCAGCTGTGTGCAAAATTTCATTTGTCTATGTTCTCTGGTTCAAAAGTTTTATGCGCACAAAGAATTTTGATTTTCGCCTGATAACAGAGCTTCGCTAACGCTTCGCTGTAATAATTATAAAAAAATTAAGACTATATTATAAATTGTTAACCACAGTATAATATGGATTTATTTCATTATAGGATGGTTAGACAATGAGTAGCGTCCACAAAAGTAATCGACTATATTATAGTTCTGGTGACTTGAATTTCGGCTATGCGTATTTTCCACAAGGACGGTGATCCAGGAGTTGTATAGATATAAATAGAGAAACATAGTAAAGAAAATTCCATAGCCGGCCTGGACTCAAACCAGGGACCTCCTGTTAAACGCCCGGACACTCTAACCATTAAGCTATCGCGGACATGAAAGCTGCCGCTATCAAACATGCCCTATGAGCATAGGTTAAAGCTCGGTTCCTTGTTCGCAAGCCAGGACTATCTTTACTTTTAAATGGCGCGTCGGGGCGTATACCCGGAGGTCCCTGGTTCGAGTCCAGGCCGTGGAATTTTCTTTACTATTTTTCTCTATATATTAATTAATATCATAGGTAATGGCGTGAAAAATTCCTCCTATGACCATTTTCCAATTACATTTATTATTGTGTATAGATATCATTGTATAGGACGCAAAGGAAAAGATGTTGCGTTAATGGTATGGCCACCCCACAAAGGCTCTGGGAATCGGGATAGCCATACCATTACACCAGAATCTTCTTTTCCTTTGCGTTCTATCCTGAACGCCATTTTTGCTACTACTACCTCCTAATTGCAAACTACGGCAACTATGCGCGCGGGAATTTATTTTGAAACACTTGGAGAATTTGCCTTTCTGTTGCCGTAAATTTACTATGATCTGTTGCTTAGTTTACTAAGGAATTTTTGAAATGTTTCACGGACATATGAATAACCCTGTATAATAGAGACGATATCTATTAATTCTGACTGGCGGACACTGCTGGAGATAAAATATAAATTTTAGCCCTGGTCTCTTTAGATTACAGATTGTTTTATTTCCTTACAAATCACAAAAAAAGTTCAATCAATGTTCATGTAGCTCGCGACTGGTTCGGTACCGCAGGGACAGTTTTGTCTTTGTAAAGATAATATCGGGTGGTCCAAAGTATACGACTCATATTATGTGAGACTATAGCATTAAAGAAGATTAACTTATTTGAACAAAGTAAGCTGCAATTCATAGCGACGAAATAACATAAAAAGATAGTAGACTAAGAATTCGTCGACGATGATTCATGCAACATCTTTTCATTAATACATCATAATGGCGGAAGAATGTTTGTCCTATAGAAAAACGCGTACAATGTGTAAGATAATATTCAATAACCGACAACGTTATTGATGTTAGCAAAGTTTGGAACACTGCCACCAACAAGAAAGAAGGTAGCATGAATTAAGAAGGTAGACCGGACTTCATGCCTCCGGACTTTATTCTGTGGGGTCATCTGAAGAACTAAGTATACCAGAACCCTATTGCAGATAATAATCAACGCAAAAACATCATTCTGCAGGAGCTCAATGTTATTCTGATGGACATAGAAAGAAATATTTATCCTGGGAAATTCTGGGAGAAAGGAATTTTTAATTTAGCAAATTTTCTTTAGCAAAATGGTTCATATATAATAAATATAATTTATGAATAAAATTATTTACAGTACAGAAGTTTTGTGTTTCAACTTTACCTGAAAATATGAACTTTCTCTTTACTCAACCGAATACTTCGTATAGGCTTTTTATATGTAGTTACCTAATTCATTCAGTGTAAAAGCTTCTCGAAATCTTATTGTGACCACATTGTAAATTAGAAACTGTGTTTTCTTTGTATCACTTCGGTTGTATTTTTCAGATTTATGAGTCGCGGTGTTACAAAGATCTCATTCATATGATTAATTTGCTTAATTGCTTTATGAATTCAGTTAAAGTCATGACATAATTTCAGAGTTTATAAATTTTATTCATGTTAATTTTATTCAGGTCATTAGAGGAGAACCTGCTTAAGGAGACCGTATAGTAGAATGCTTTAGTTTTTGCAACTAGCAGTTGAACTGCTTGAAGATTTCTTAAGAAAATCTAAATAGAATCGAAATAAAAAGCGCTCGAACAGATAATGTAGTCTTGATTTATCTTTATGTATAAACAAGTTTTCTGTTCTGGCAGAGAGATTTCTGTCGTGTAAGATGCCATCATCCTCACAACTTATTAATATGTTTAGAAGGAACTTCAAAATGGTAATAAATATATAGTTTACAATAAAAACAAATAGATTTTACACTTACAGAAATTGATATTTATGCTATAATTACAGCCGCTTCTGTTTTTTTATGTCCAAAAGGAAGTGAAATTTGAATTTCAATATAACGTAGGGTAATCATAACTGGGAGATATTACGAATTATTTCCAATTTAAAGAGCCGACTTTTTTTATAAACAAATTAGAACTCTTTAAAGGATAAATAAACGAATGGAGGTTTAACTGCTTATTTTTAAGTTACAGTAACACTTTCATTTTACTTACGCTATCATGTGATATTAATGCAGCTTTCGGTTCTCCTGTTGTTCCCGACTAAAAATGAAAGAAAATGTATAAATGATTTATGATTAAAAATAAAGGTGATTTAGATGTGATAGGTCTTGAAAAAAGCCTTAAAAATACTGGTTTGACAAAATTATCATAAATAATATCTGATAGCTATATCCTTCTGCAGCTTGGTAATTTCTTGTAAATATGAAACGATTTTGAAAGAGTTTGTAGGGATTTCGCCTGCAGATCGAGAAGTTGATCGGGAATGGAGAGAAAAAGATGATCTACGTTTATGCAGTGGTCTTACTCATTTGACCAAAATTTATCAATTCTAAGTATATTTTATTTTAAATTGTACCGTGTAAATTAAAGAACAGCACTGGTTGATGGCAATGCCTTTTACTCGTTTTTCTAGGACATCATCACTTAAGGACGCGCCAATTTTTTTAAGGTCTTCCCACTAGAAAGTTAGAAATCATTTCTGTAATTGCATAGGAATAAATAAATGTGAGAATATTACGAGGTGCGTTCAAGTTCTAAGGTCTCCTAATTTATTTTTGAAAAACTATTGACCCTAGATAGCTGAAACTCCTTTGATTTGTCCACATAGTCAACCTTTACCCGTAGACATTTTTCACAATGCTGACGCCATGATTGTTTACTTTAGGAACCAGTTTTGTCTACTGGAAAATCGCTTATGCAAGAACGGAATAAAGCTTCTGCTCATCGAGCGGCTTTTCAGTAGGCAAAACAGACCACTATAAAAGTGTTTGCAGCGGCGTTGCAATCGTGGCGTCAGCGTTGTGAAAAAATGTGTACGGCTAGAGGTTGACTATGTGGACAAATGACGGGAGTTTCAGCTTTCTAGGGTCAATAGTTTTTCAAAAATAAATTAGGAGACCTTAGAACTTGAACGCACCTCGTATATTGCTACAGCAGACAATTTTTGTTACCGAAAAAACATCTTCATGAGAAGGAGTCCCTGTATATTGGACGATAGCCTTTAGGTGAGGCAAGTTGTCTTTCACCTGGAGAATTTTCTGGAGCTGCAGTTCATTTTCTACAACAACGATAGCACATTTTGATTGCTTCAATACGTATTCGCATGCACTTGGAGAACTGGTCAGGTATATGCCCGTTGTCACCCCACTATAATAGAGAAGAAATGATATACAAAGTTGGTAAATGATGTTTTTTAAAACTTTCACAGACTGTGTTTATGAACAGTAGAACTATTTATGAAAATCTTTCTTGTTTGTCCAGGTAACTTTGAATTTACTTTGACTTTGCCGAACTCGCTGCTTAAAAACTGCATTTATTTTTGTCGTAGCGTTCGTTTACATTTTCATAATTTCTACGAGGGTTGGGGCATAAGTCATGGCAACTATTTTTTTTTTCTCAGAGCTAAGGGATGATATCATAAAATGCCATATGTCTCAAGGAAGCTGTGACTGTTAGTATGTTTCCACAACATTAGATGGCTCCGTGAGTTCCTGATGTTGCGCAGAGAGCAATGTTAAATCAGTTCTCAGTCAACCGCCGTGCAAGGTGGAGGTAACCCGAGTTGAACAACGCTCGTATATCAAAACAGCCGTTCTCTATTTTGATTTCTGTTACTTATTCTGGAAAATGAAATCTGTAATCATGTTCCAGAATAAATTTTCCAGAAGCATGAAACGTATGAAACATTACAGGCTTCATGATTCCAGAACATGAAACCTGTAATGTTGTCAACTACCTTAATAAACATGAGAAGCAAAGTGTTGGCGTGTTGTTAAATGTCCGTACATTTCGTCCATTCCTTGTCCTTTCATCTGTATATTTCACATTTTCCACCCATGCTTGAATTCTCATAAAAAAAATAGTTGCCATGACTTACGCCCCAACCCTTGTATATAAATAAGAATTTCCACAATTTTGGACTTTACCAGTGATGCGATGCAGTTACATGATAAGAGTACCTTGAGATCACTACTAAAAAGCATTTTTTTGCATAGTGTTAACATTTAAAGCAACTTAAAGTGGGTAAGACTTACAGACACAATTTGGTACAGCTAGAGAATATCAAAAGCAAAAGAAATAAGTAACGAACATAGTCTGGCAATATAATGAGACAGCATATTGGTCAACGGGTTTCAAAATTACATCTCAGATTGGCAAAACAGATTTCTAATGCCCGTATAAATCGGATTGGTCAAAGAGCTATGTAGTCCCTCGCAATTTATCCGGAAGCATAGGGGAATTTTGACTTTTCTCTCTCAAATCGGCGTCTTTAAGATGCATGGTAAAGAAGGCCAGTAAGTACCCCTTTTCCAGCTCCGTGAAAAAATGAGCTGCCATGAAGTCGCCGAAATGATTTCATTCCCAAAGAGCTACATAAAAGAATCTGATTTTAAACATGGAAAAGAAAAATACGAGCTAGGATGACAGGAAAAACAATGTGCCTTCTTTACCTATACCAACCCCAATATTTAGAAAATAACTGATATCTTCAAAGGCATCAGAACAAACACTGTGGAAGCTATTTATTGTTAGATAACCAAAGAATGGAGAATTCGGCAAATTCAACTTGAGTGGCATTTTATAGTTTAATTTTATAGATCTAGGGTTGTCTTCAAGACGGTTTTTTGTAAGGTATAAACAGCATTACATATCCTATTACATGTATTAATAAAGATGGAAAATGAGCCTACGCTGAAGCGCACAAGCTCTTCCTGATCAACAGCATCATGGGCGACATCGTCCCCATTAAGAACTCAAAAAAAAGAAAAGAAAAACAAAAAAACTTGCAATGTTTGAAAATCAATTAAATTTTAATTTCCACTGAATCTTAGACAACGATTGACACAGTGTACCTGGTTAGTATTGGGATGGGTGAATCTTAGACATTATCCATGATTATATTTAATGTAGATCAATAACGAACCAAGCGCCATATTTTGCTCGCTCGTGACTGGTCAAAACCAATGATGAGGTGGTTTATAATTTATATTTCTGCATAAAATTGCGATGACTTCATTCCTCTTTGTCCTATTGATGAAGTAATTTCGAAACTTGTTTTCCAGTAAATTCTCTCTCATCGTGTTGCTATTGTTGTGGTCATTACTTATTTTTATTACTTTCAACGTAAGTGGAGCATTTTCCAGGAAGAGAGAGAGAGCAAAATGAAGTGTGGTTACTGCTGTTGAAAGGTGGCATAGGCAAATCTAATTTACAATATGTGTCAAGCCTTGTAAGAATTTCGTGCAGTTAGAAGTTCGCACATGATTTTCATTACCATGACTGCTGTCATATACCAGAATGCATTAACGGTTGAAGAACACAAACTTCTTAGAATGTATCAAAATTGTGTTATGAAATATTACATATTTTACATTCAGGCACAAATATTTCTAGATTAAGAGCAGAATATTCTAAGTTAAATATGCTGTATATTCAGATATTTTCAAATTAAAAATTATATTACCCGGCTAGAATCGTAGCCAAATATGAGATGCACCATTCCGGAGCATTAAATCCTAGATTTGCCACAACGTTAAATCGCTCTAGACCCAACTACCAAATATAAAAATCTAATTTGTTAAGCAGTTTTGAAAATTATCAGTGTTTCCAATAAGTGAATTTACCTACCTTGATGTAACCTTTGGCAACCGTGTTAATTTCGTTCCAGTAATCCGCGTATGTCCAATTGACCCATTCTCCGTTACGTTTGATAGACATAGCTATTTGATCGGAATATTTCTCCATTTTAGTTTTCATAAAGGTTACCATGGAGAAGGGCTTGTCGTCCTCAGTCTCGTGTCCTGTCCAAAGCAACTTTACACTTCCCGAAATTGAAGTTGTCCATGGATTATCAACTGGTAGAACATAATCTGGACCTAGACAAACATACCATAAAGGAAAGTTTTTTACGGTTCTTTTTGGTGTCTATCTGATTGTGAGGACTCGATCCATTTTGAAAGATGGATAATAGGTCTATGATATAACAAAGATAATTATGAGAGAATGCTGAGAATTGCTGATTTTTATCGTGAAGTTGGATCTTTCGATTCCAATTCAGTCTAAGAAAATTGTGTACATTTCTGTGCTTAGAAAGACACAGTTTCACTAAAGCGATTCTCAGAAAATTTAATGCAATTACACAATTAGATTAAATACTGTGTTTTGATAATTTGTAATTTCATTAAAGCAATGATTAAAAATTTGAGCAGTTAAATTAACGTTATTGCGCTAGTCATTTACCTAATTGATGTGGCACAAAGTGGTCGAGAAAACGTGTGCCGATGATATCTTCTAAATCTTTTCTGCTAAATTTTAAGAAATTGCTGTTTGTCGAAGCCATTATTGAATGTTAATATGCTTTCTTCAAATATATCCTATTTTGTCAAAGACAGATAATTGAACAATTGTTTGTGAATATAATATAAAAATATGGTGCTATATTATAAAATTGTCTATATTTATAAATAAAATTGCTACCACATTAATATCAACGGCGTCGTTCCTTCGTACTTCTGAATGAGGGATGAGGTTTTTTAACATTTATCAAAACTTGAGTTTCTGATTAACATTATCAGATTTCCTTCAAATCGATCGTGGA
Organism: Rhysida immarginata; assembly: GCA_023313115.1. Lineage (NCBI taxonomy): Eukaryota > Metazoa > Arthropoda > Chilopoda > Scolopendromorpha > Scolopendridae > Rhysida > Rhysida immarginata. Next base: position 4,240,690 of record JAHWFO010047825.1, on the reverse strand, counting down.
TCGTCCAGTGTGCAAGCGATAACGAAACACAAGGATGGGGAAGAGGAACAAGTATCCGAACACATAATTTAGACAATTTAAAAAATATAACGATGAATAATATTCTTTTTTTACGTATTAAAAATGTTTATTTATTTTTAAAAGTTAATGGAATGCTCTTAACGGCACATTTTAGAATCTATTGTAAACAGATGATCCCGTTAAAATTTCACGAATTATGATGTAATTGTAAACTTCAGTAAGCCCTAAGAAATGTATCATCTCGGAGGTTGAAGTTCAGGGCTTCACTTTCTTATAGCCGTCTTCACATTTCTCTGTGCTCAGTCAATTCATGAACGCGAGAAGTGTTTATTTAGTAAATGATCAAGAATATTCGCGGTATTTTCATATGATAAATCGCATTCTAAGCAATAAACGAGTGCGATGTGTTGGAATGTGACGAATATTTTTTTTATTGTTGTGTTTAGATCCTAGTAATGCGTGAAAATAGAGAAAATACGGTCATCACCCGTTTCTGTTTTTTTCTGTATGTGGAACATACGCCTTCATATGGAATATCTTGCAGCATATAGGACCCTCATGCGCTCGGTAGAGTAGTGAATTTGAGTTTAGAAAAGCTTATCAAAAGACAGAGTACTTATAAATAATATACATAAGAACAAAACTGACCTGGCCGATCTGTGGATACCTTGATGCAAAGGAGGAGACGATGGATTCCACTATTTCCACAAGAATAAATGAATTCTTATTGTGATGAATAAATTCTTTGTGGAAATAGTGGAATCCATCGTCTTCTCCTTTGCTTATCAAAAGAGTCACGTAATTTTCAAAGTATTTAATTCCTCAATTCAAATACTGTAAAAGACAACTCTCATTTAACGCGTTCTTTATTATTACTATTGCTCAGTGTGGACGAAGAAAGATGTGAAGCGTCAACATCTTTTGCCGTGGAAATACCGTGTTTCATAAGCTCCCGAACTGCCCCTTCTGTACGTAGGGAAAGCCTAACCTATGACAGCAGGAGTAATGTTCGGCCAACCACTAAAATAAACCATGTGCTGAAATAAATTACATAAAATCAGTTTTACATAGTGGCAAAGTTTCTCAAATGTGTTTATTTCATTTGTTTGTTTTCACGCTATAAACGCTTTTTAAACTGTTACTGTACCAGTATAAGCTAAATACCGTATACCGTAGGTTTTATAAATAAAGCTTCTATTTTTTACTTTAACCTTTTATTTCATTCTCATATTCGCGTGTTTGCATTTATGTAAAATAAATAGCGGGATTCGTAACGAGTGGGAGCATCCATTAATTGAAAAAACAGAGGTTGAGAGACAGTGGCTCCTGTCTACCAGCCCTTCATCATACCTGCACAACAGTACGTTATGCAGGGAAAGTCATCTCCTGCGTTCGGGAACTTTTGAAACACGCGGTATAAAAACTTTGATGCACGCTACTGACGTTTAGGGAGGAATGAATAAACGTTTATTAGACTAGATTTTTTTTCTTAAGCTTCTTCCGATATACTTATTCGTTTATGATATTCATTCCGAGATTGTTTCCTAAAATATCTGTTCCACTGGTTTTATCTTTTGTTCTTACGTAAAAGTAATTAATAAATAACTAGAAGGATCCCGTCAAAATTTGACAGTAAACAACCCATCTTATTATTAATCTCCATCTCTTTAATTAAAAAATAAATAAAATAAAAAAATCGTCAAAGCAACAAATAGAATAAGAGAGTAGCTTGAAAGCAGAGAAACGTTGCACGGAAGCCAATTTTTGCGGATCTACGTAAAGACAGTTTTTATCATATCACTACGCATGCGCTTAAAGCAATTTTGAATTGTAAATTACCGCTAATTAATAGTAATTATGGGCACAAAAATTAACTTAGACAAATCTACAGACTAAGATCTTTTATTTAAGACCAAAATGAAGTTTAGAGATGCAGTAGTTTTCTCGAACGAACTGTTGAAGGAATCACCCTTGGAACTTAAAATATATAGATAGATTTCAAAAAAATAAATAAATAAATAAAAATTTACAAAGAAACGGAAGTTAGCCAATTAATTGGACATAACGCAATTCCTATCTTTGAACGACTGAACAGAAAAAAACTTTCTTATGACGAAGTCATTGGGACCTCCCCAAAAAATTTGTTATACGCGAAAATTTGTTATTCAGAAACCTGTTTAATACTAAAGAGTTACATGTTTATCTTGGTTGAGACCAAAGTAAAAATACGTTTTAGGGACAAATTCGTTATTTGGATGTTCGAGTGTAGAGAGGTTCGACTATATTAAAATTTATTTGCGGTAGCAATTTTAAAAAGTCGTTGGAATTTATATTAAGATCTAAGATAATATTTACCTATTGATATAATTATAAAATGACCAGACATCCCACATTAGATGGGACTGTCCCATATTTGAATTGTTTGGTAATACATTGAAAACTGTGCCCCAAACTGGGACAATGTGTTTCCCATTAAAAGTCTTTACATGTATTACAGTAACACAAAGTCTGTTATTTTTTGTGATGTTTAGCTGGTTTTTTTTTTGATGAGCATCCAAAGTCATTATACAGGGTGTTTCAAAAGGTATAATCCAAACTTCACACACAGGTAGGGGGCATGAAGGTGAACAGATTCTGTTAATACATGAGGGGTCGAAACTCAACCATTGGGAAGATTATTAAAATTCTTTTGTGGAAAAGTGGCATCCTTCCTTCATCTATGGACCAATGAATTTGGCAATCTTCCATCTATTCCAAATTATAGGTGTCATTCTATAGGCCGATATAATCAGCGTGGAGGGGGTGTGGGGATTTACGCTTTAAATAAATTTGACAGTAATATTATTTCATCCTGGACATTCGTAACCCCCGATTTCGAAATATTAACTCTGCAGTTTGGCGTCAAGAAGATTTTAATTGCAGTGATCGGCCTCCCTCAGGCGATTTCCACTCTTTTCTTATATGTCTTGAAACTTTTCTCTTACAGGGTCAGTTTTTGGGTAAAGAAGTTTTCCATGTAGGTGACTTTAATATAGATATGATGAAATTAACTTCAATGTTAAATCATTTTTTAGATATTACTAGTCGGGCTGGACTTGTAAGGAACATACATGCTTATACGCATTTTACCGTCCATTCCCAATCCTATTCATCAATTGATGATTGATTTTCCACTGTAAATACACCATCGCTCAGCAACTCACTAGACATTCGGCTTAGTGACCATTTTTCTTTGTTATTAGCGTATCCATTAACATTTTCTGACTGATTGGGAAAGTATTTTTCTTCCCCTACGTCTATGGATAATTTAATGCAGACTTTTTTGGATCATCTTAGGATTGGATGGGAGCGATATTTTACGTTTGTAAAGCCGAGACGCAGTGACAATACCGGAATCCTTGGATTAATGATAAACTTCTGGCTCTTATCAAGCGTAAACATACATTATATTTGCATTCGCGTAATAGAACAATAAGGTACCTAAGTGCAAAATTATTTTTTATGAGAAAATGCGATTAAACTTTGTGAGAGAGTGAATTGTACATTTGGGAAAATAAATATGTAAATGATAACGTAATTTAAATGTTTATTTTCCCAAATGTACCATCACTTCCTCACATAAAGTTTAATTACATTTTCCCATAAAAAATAATTTTGCACTTAGGTACCTTATTGTTATAACCCCTTCAATTGTTTTTACGTTTAAAAATAAGTAAGGGCTACTTACAGTTTATGCGCTTCCTGTAATTCTCTGGTTCTTTTAAAGTCGATGTCGATAAGTTTATTTCCTATTTGGATTCTTCAGTGTGAAATCTATAAGACTCGCCAAAACAATCCCGAGAAGGAAAAACTGATAACGAGGATCATTAATATTTTTAATAAAAGTAAAGAGAAATTATATTCATTATGGTCTGTTGAAGAACGTGCCACCCTTTTGCAAACGTTCTCTTTGCTTGTTATCACTTTTTATGACTTTGGTTTTGTTTATGGTGATTTTTATTGCCTGCTTTTACAATGATGAATTGGATTCACTAATTGCCTGGAACTCTCTTATGAGCTTCTTGGACTAATGGCATCGAGTTTGACAACATTTCTGTCTCCTGGTCAGAAGACTGCCATGTGCTCGCAGTGTGTTTAGATCTTTATGTGCAGTTTTAACGTATTATATGATTTACCCCAAATGTGTTTGTTTTTATCAGGCATTATTGTTACCCACAATATTTTTAATTTGCTTTCTATTTTGTACAAAGCTAATTAAAAGTAATATATTCTTGTTATTATTAATAGTTTGTTTTTTTTCTATATATTCTTATTGTTGAATTTGTAACCTCTTATTTTTAAAGAAAAGATTTTATTTGTTTTTACGAGTTAATATGAAAAAACGAAATGACAGATTTCCAAGATACAGATAAAGAATTAATGCTAATCTACTACCAAATTTCTTACTCACTTCTTTTTCAACTGTTCTTGTCAACAGCGATCTACAGTGTATATGCAGCACAGAAATTAATAAAAATGGCACAACGTTTGTAACATGCAATCAGCATCTTTCGATTGTCTTTGTGGTATCCTGTTGGATAGGGTGCCCTTTGGCCTGTTGCATTTCTCTCGACTGTTATTAACGAACGGGAGGAACTCACACGAGTCAAGGAAGCAATTTCCGTTGCCCTGGGTGATCTCGCATATTTTACAATCCAAACAGAATGTTGCACATCGTATTACACAATACTACTTGCGGGGCCGGGGGGGGGGGGAGGATAAATAACTCGGGTCGTAGCTAGAAAAGCGCTCCTTATCGATCGCTGTAGAATAATAAACTAAATAAGAATCTGATAAAGGAAGTTGAAGAAAACTCTAATTGGCTTATACAACATTATTATAAGCTTTGAATTAACTAATTTATCTTATATTATTAACTGTTGATAAATTTGAATATAGAGTGGTAAAAACCTGAAGAAAGCCAACGTTTCTGATAGAGACTCAACATTGTCAAAGCAAAAAGTAAAAATCCGAAACGTCCGAAAGCATTATTACTTTTTGCTTTGACAAAGGATAGTCTCTATCAGAAACGTCAGGATTTTTCAGGATCTTTCCACTCTGTGTTCAATATTTGTTTTATTCCAGGGCTTTTGTATCTCGTCTTCTTTTCTTCTACGTTCGTCAACTATTGATAATAAGATAGTTTCTAAAGGGCAAAACAGTGCATTTTAGCTCAACAATAAGACAATATGTGCGGTAATAATTTATAACTCGTTGTGAAAAAGAAAATTAAATTAGACTCCATTGCGAGAAATATTTTCCGTTAACCTCTCAATATATTAAATTCGCGACATGACTGAATGAAAGCCAAAAATATGCTACAAGTTGAATTGATATAAAATTATACTACATTATATCAGGGTGAAGTTTAATTAACCTACAACGTTTAACTTAAATAACTTCTATCTTTCTATTAATTCCATCTTTGGGGTCATATGAGAGATTTGGGGTCATACAAGAAGAAGCCGACAGACCTTATTAACCTCAAAAACTTCCATAACTGACGCATTTGTAAGCATTAAAAAGGAAACTCTTAAATGTGTAACTGACAACTTTGTGCATAAATTACGCTATTATATCACCTCTGAAGGTTATCACTTTGAAAATCTTGTCCATTAAATTCCTTTTCCACGTTCTTTTCAAAAAAAAATTTTTGTAGTGCTATCTGCAACGACTCAAACGTTGTAGATTAATTAAAAATCACCCTGTATATTAGGCTTTGTTAAATTGAAGGTTTATAAAAAAAATATATAGTTTTCTTTATATCCTTCTTGATTGTCGGAGTCCAAATCGAGCGCCTAAAGGCGTTTTGCACTATACAGGATGTATCAGGTTCGATGGTCATAAAGTACCTAGCGTGATCCTTTGCATGATTACAAACTTAAAGTTCCTTATCGAAAATGTCGAAAACTCAAAATTTAAATTGCGTCGTTACGTCATTTATGAACTTTCAGCACCAGCAGTTCATTAAATTCAAAGGGGCGATTACAATTAAATCGGCAGCAATTGTTGAGATTAAATGACGTGTTCGACATGTTTTCAGCAAACTTCGCATGATGTTTAGACTCTTAACATTTGAGTTTTGTACATTTTGCATAAGGAACTTTAAGTTTGTAGTCATGCAAAGGATCACGCTAGGTACTTTATGACATCGAACCTGATACAACCTGTATAAGCACTCGACTAATATTCTCTGAAAGTCTCTTCTTTTTAAATTTCACATACAAAATTATTTATTTATTCTTCTGGAACTTTATGGAAATAAAGCAGCTTTTATATGTCCTTTTAGCTTTTATCTCAGTTACTTCGCCTTTTGTTTCGTTTCTTATCTTTATTACTAGTACTATGGGTGAATGTCTTTTGTCGTTCGTTTGGCACCCAGGTTTTTAAAGTGTCAACCCCATCAGGGCCGCAATGCAGGGAAGGCTGCCATACAAAAGAAATATGCTGTATGCAGTATGTCAGTGAGTTTAGTCTAATTTTAAAATGATGAATAGAAATATATATAATTGTCATTCACTTATATAACATTTTGGCGTTGCAATTCAAGAAAGCGCGTGCTATTCAACTAAGTTTTTAATCTAATTTTTTTTAAAAAAAGATCTCTTGTCCACAACTATTTTTTATTTACTGTATGTACATTTCGGTTACCTTGGAATCTTTTATCATCCAAGTATTCTACTGAATGATGGTTACAAGGTACCGAAATGTACATACAGTAAACAAAAAATAGTTGTGGATAAGAGGTCTGTTTTTTATCAATTGATGTTTGGGGCAACTGTTTAATTATCATTTCATTCTTGTTTAATGTAACTGACTTTCAGTAAGAGGGTACAAATGAGTCATAATTTTGGATAACACCACCTTCGTTGGATATTCTTTAATTGATAAACCTCTTAAAAAGTTAATGTTTGATTCTACAGGGAAAAATATAAAAAAATAGCTACAATTCACACATAAGCTATTGATGGTGGCGAATTCAAGTTCTATGTAACATCATTATGTTTTCTTATATTAAGATCAGCCTCAGTCTCTGTGAGGGTCATTCTCGAATTGTCATATCAAAGTAACCAGAGTCTGTACGGGTTAAGAAGTTCCTTCGACTGAGGAATGTAATCTATTGAATTTAAATTATAAGTTGGATCGTTAAAACTGTTATAAATTGGTAGTGAGATTTGATATTCTTCTTCTTTCCCCTTTATTCATTTTAAGATATGCATAGACGAATTCCAAGATTTCTTCACTTCTCGGAGGGTTTCCTCTTCCTTGTGCATCAGGCGATGTGACGTTATCCCTGCGGAGTCATGTGATATTCTCGCCCCCAACCCGGAACCCACCAACTGCATTAGCAAACTCTTTCGAAGGTAAGTTTGTCGGAATCCCTTGATTGAGATGTGTTATGTATGTATGAATGAATTTCTCATTTTCCATGGAAAATGTTTATAAATATTTTATCATTTTACTTCTTAAATATATGTGAGCTTTCTTATTCGAATTAATCATTAAACTTTGCTGTCAGATTGCCATTCGAAATAATGTTTGAATAATAAGTGTTTTTCGTATGGGATTAAAACAAATAATATTGGAAAACCTATGGAATTTAAAAGAAGTAAAGACAATTTTGATATCTTATAATTAATTAATGTAATTCTACATTGCCCTAGTGAAAAGCAAGCTTGATAAAAATGCTTAAAACAGCTTGCTTTATACTAGAAAAGAATAGGAAGATATTATCAAATTATCATACGAAGACGAATGATCATCAAATTATCATACGAAGACGAATTATCCTGTTCATCAGTTAGGTAAGTTTAGAGGTTACCCTGCAATATTTTGCAGACTTTTTCTAATATTTTTTTTTAATTTCAAATTTTCGAAAACTATGTATTTTGAAATTTGCGATACTAGAACTTTCTCTCGTATTTAGTTCTGTAGATTAGGGACTACTAAAACATAAGTATATTGTAGCATATACTAACTAGAATGCAGTAAAACACACAGTCCGACAATTAAATAATGAGACTGAGGTTATAAAACGAAAAATAAACAAGAGACTAGGTCCTAGGATATTATCTCTTTTTTATTTTATTGAAAGTACATTTTTTTGTATCGATACAGCGAATTGTACGATCTAACAAAGACTAGAACGGCTTCTACAAGTCTTCTTGTGGTATGAGCCGTTTATGTAGCAATTTCAGTTATGTGAACAGAAAATAATTGAAGGGGAGGGGATAGTGTGGATGATTGAGCACATGCGCTTGTTTCTGAGCCAAAAATTCTTGAAGAAAATAGGAAAGAAAATTTCAGAGTCTGGACTCGAACAAGGAACCTTCAGCTAATTGGTTAGGACGTCAGCGCGATAAGTTGAAGGTTCCTGGTTCGAGTCCAGACTGTGAAATTTTCTTTCATTATTTCTTCAATAATTTAAATATCCGAGGTATGGCGTGGAATCGAACATTCATGAGTCATTCTTCAAAAATTCTTGTTAAGCTATTGCTCGGTGAGCAGATGCATTATCATGAAGAAAACACAATTTCCAGGTACTGAATACTCAGGTCGAACTAGAAGAATCCTCTTCCATAGGAGTTTCAGAATATGCAAATAAAAAGCCGCAATGCCAGTTTGTTTCAGGAAAATATTCATGATGAATTTCTTCATTACGAACAGAAATTGGACGTGTAGGCTTGGCTTCATCTTCAATCGTTTTCACATCACTTTATAATCATGCATACCACCTTAATATCTGTACACGAGAATTATCCCCATGCACTTGTCTCACCAATTGTAGTGTCTCAGCGATACTGATCTGATGTTCGCTCTTTGCTCCATACTCCTTACGTAACAACGCTGTCACAATGCAGCCATTTTCTGCTGCGTATTTCCAGTCGCAGCGTTAAAATAGCGGGCTGGTTGCAGTGTTGCTAATTTAAAGATGAAAGTTGACTGTATGATTCACAAATGGCGTTTATATTTTGGCCATAATGAAAGTAGTCTCGTTATTTATTTGTCCATTGCATGTACAATTGTTATGCCAGTTCAAATAAATTCAGATTCTGTTGCCTTCTTGTTTTACAAACAGCCAATGTTGAATTCTCATATTGCTGCAAAAGACATTATCCGTTTAGGAGCTATAGGAGATAAAGTTTTTTTTCTTCTGCCGGCGGGGTTCTTTCCAACTACCCACTGTCGTGTTTTATCTTTGCAATAATGAACAAGTCAATGCGTTATTTTATTTATATTACTTTCATTTTTTTTATTTACCCATGTCAGCGAGTTTATATACTTAATAGGTCTAGATTATGTGATTCCAACAGAAAGGCTTTACACATCGTTTATCAGTGAAAGTGTCATGTTGCGTCTGCCAGAGAATGGAGATGAATCCTTTTGACCAATCTCACTGGTTACCATTGTGCAGAGAATGGTTCAAAAATAACCCCAAGAATTAGTTTTATCTTGCAAAAGAAACAGCACATGGATTCATTGTGTAACGTGGAAGCGTGAATATAGATTAAACAGAGCAGATGTAATTAAACGAAAAAATACAGTTTAATATAATTAATTAATATAATTCAATAAATTAAGGTAATAATCCTTCGTGCTAGGAAGAATCGACTTTACACCGCTGATCACCTGGTCAGCGTAATTATTTTTGCCTAGAACAAAGTAGGTTAACAAACTTCTTTTTTTTTTTTTTTTATATAAGTTCCTTTATCATTTATAGCTAATTTAAATTAGAATAACAATAGCAAACTATGAAATGCTGCACAATAACTTTTGCATTATCAACTTCTTTCTTAGGTCCGATCTCTTCTGGAATGTCGCCGTAAGCTCTTCTCGTAGGGAAACCCCTCCTGTCGACTTCTGTCCTTGCTGCAAAGTGACGAACGAAGCCTCCACCGGATCGTTGCCCTTTAACCGGTTCCAGCAGCTCTCCTCGAGTGCATTACGGGAAACAGAGAATAAGATCCAATTAATGCTATATAGGTTTTTATAACTGATCTTAATGTAGGGCTATAAATTTTATAGTCAATTCTTCTAAAGCCATAAATAATTATTAATAAAATTAATTCTTGATAAATAAACTCTCAATACGCAATTCGAGTTTATCTACTTAAATTTATCTTAGCAGCAACTAATTGTTAACCAATTATTCCCATTAATAATCTAGCCAATTTCTTCTTAGGCGTAACAATGTTTCTAAATACTTTGAGGAGCTAGGCGGCCGTCAATTACGCAATAGGCCCGCCTGATATCACTTAAAAGCCACAAATTCTCCCTGAAGCTGAGAACTGGGCCGAGATGGAAGCCAGGATAGCTCACACAAAAACACTTCCGAGAGTAAGGCACGTCACACAATAGTACCTCCTTAGCCAACTTAATTACTCCAGGTGTAAGAACCCTCCTACACCCGACTGAAAATATCCGGCCAAGCTAAAAGGAAATATGCCTTCCGCACTCCTATCAGACTTTAACAGCTCCAACTCCGTAAACGCATTAACACACCCACTACTATTCATTAGTTGCACCCACGTAATGTTCCAATATGCAGAATTACTTGCAATGCCATGAAACAAATTAACTTTACTACAATAAACAAAAGGGTAATTATGTAGATGACGGCCTCCACCCCAACTTGCGTTTTTTCCTACCTTGCGTTGTTTTTTAACATGCATCTTGGGTTGTTTAGTGTTTTTGGGGGGGTGGACGAAAAGTTTAGTTTTTATTTTTGGTGGGAACGTGGTTTTCTTTCACTCGAAAGCGGTCTCCTTTAGGTTTAATGGCGCCGACTTCCTTCTTCCAGATACTAGATACGCAACGCCATCTGGTGGTAGCGGTTGAAGTCAGGCACGGAAACGCAGACGATGGTGAAAATGGTCAATAGAAAAATACTAACCATTGGCCTCCTGTAACCGGCCGGGGGGAAACCAACTGCCCCCTGTGACCAAACAGGTTGGGGTATATATCATTAACTTACCCCCGGAGGGGGACGTCGTAGACAGAACGCCGGAGGCGTTCGAGTAACGCAAAACAGTGACCAATGGGCATTATTGAACGAGGCCCGCAGGGCCGATGTGAGGCGCGGAGCGCCGAGAGTGGTACAAGTTTGCTGAAATTTAAAGCTAGTTTGCACCATAAATAAAAACTAAATCTTTCGTCCACCCCCCCAAAAACACTAAGCAACCCAAGATGTATGTTAAAAAACAACGCAAGGTAGGAAAAAACGCAAGTTGGGGTGGAGGCCGTCATCTACATAATTACCAACAAAAGTATTACCGTGAGTCGTTGCACTACTCGGGTTTTGCCGTTCTCGCTGAGTAAAACTAGGCTGTGTTTGGCCGCATTCCGCTTGTCGGAATTCTCTTTCCAAAGTTCGTGGTTTTCCTTCGTTTTCGCCGTCAATTACAGATCGAAAACAAATATCGTTAAATGCGTAGTCAGTTAACGTTACCTCGCGGCTCGCCAATTTCGCTTACTCCGCTAAATTCCCGTGTAACGTCCCCCGTCTCTTTTTCCAGTCCTTCGACGGTACGCATTTCTTCCTCGAGCTCCTCTTCCAAACCACCTTCTCGCTTAAGCTCCTCGTAACCACTCTCGTCTTCCGCGCACCCCTTTTCCTCTCGTGGCGCGGTCTCGTTTCTCTCTCGCTCCTCGCGACGATTCCATTTCTACCTTCCCGGGTGGTCTCTTTTCGCTTAGTCCAAATATTATTTTCGAATATTCCTGTCGCGGATTTCTTCTTAATTATATTTCTTCCTCCGAAATCCCGTGACACATTGGACTTATCTGGACTATTGGAACGAAATACGTATTATTGCCAAAGCCTTTTTGAAGGTTAAGAAGTATCTGCTTGTAGAAATTTAAGCGACTAAACAACAAAAAATATAGAAAATGACATATTTTTTAAATTATTATTTTTTATTAACACAAACTTATTTAAGTCTTACACATCATTTGATTAAAGCTCATGTTCAATCAGTTATAAATTTTTCAAACTTTCAAATGAATTCCTTTATATAAAACCTAAATATTTAGCGATAACATGAACAATGTATGTATATAATTATAATAAACTAAATATACCAATACAATGAGAGAGCCAAAGTCGATTCTTAATTCAGTGCTAAAGTTGTTGATGAATATCTCGTTCTCTTATCCTTTGAATGTTTTTAATAGATTCTTTTACATTTGCGATTTAATTTTTTTATATTACCTTTATTTACAGATAGGGTTGGAACGTTTTCATACAGTAGCTATTTTAGGGTTTAATGCTCCGGAATGGTTTATATCCAAAATGGCTGCTATCTTTGCTGGGTAAAAGCTGTTGTTTTTTTTTTTTAATTTCGTAAATTTTTTAATATAAAATTTAATTTTATCAAAGTAAATCTCGACATGGTTTAATCTTTGTCGTTAATTGTTTTGAAGTTTTACATTTTGTTTTGTTTATCTTGTTTGATGACCCCCCTGTGGCCTATTTATCGGTCTTTCGACCATACTGACTACAGAGGATTCATCTTCCCTTTTTTGATGTATTAATAAATAAATAAATAAATTAGATAATATTTTCAAATTTATAAACCATGTCCATTTTGGGTCTCCGATGAAACATTGTGTCTTCCCTCTGTTCATTAGGAATATTTTGTAGTGGATGTTATTAAACGATATTGTATTAATTGGCATCATGCTGAAGTTGTTAGGGTCGTCTAAATGGTCAAATCTATGGTCAGTGGTCAAACTGACCTGAACTAGGTTGTCATTTTGCTAATGATGGCTTTCGAATAATTCATAGCGAAAGGGCGCTCAAGTGCCTTTAAATTTTCTTGCGCATTGGACTACATAATTTAATGTCTCCTGAACTTTATACATACATTTACTCGAAATTCCAAATAAAATACGCTCCGAAAGAATAAATGGCTCGACGCAGTGGCTGAGATAAAATATTTCTCGTTCTCGGAGCACAGCCATAATTCAAAGTTTACAGGATGATGAGCGAAGGGAAATGATACCATAAATCTGTTCAGGAGATTGAACTCCATAAATTCTAATAAATTGAATTTAACGATTTTATTTTTATACCGTACTCGATCTCCTAAAAATTTATAACTGTTTGAAATATTCAGTAGAAAATTGTCTGTATTAATAATGTATTTTTCTTTGCAGAGTGTCAACAGGCATCGCCATGACCAGCTCTCCTGAAGCATGCGAGTACATACTGAAGTGCAGTCAAACTAACATAGTTGTAGTAGAGAATGACATACAGTTACGGAAGATTCTCCAAGTAAAACAAAATCTTCCTCATCTGAAAGCCATCGTTCAATATACGGGTTCGCCTTCCCACGAAGACGTTTTTTCGGTTATAAAGCATTCATCTTTTAAGGATTTCTTTTGGAATAAAGTTGAAGAAGAGCGCATATACGGAGGGTTGATTCAGATAAAATGAGACGACTTTAAACGCCGCCTATGACCTTGACGGAATGTGATTTGTATGGCTCGTCCACTCTTCATGGGGATTAGCTTTGTATACACTTGTTGCTGTTATTTGGGACATTTCGTGCTGAAACATGGCTTCCAAAATCACAGCTTTTTGGGAAGGGTATATGTTTGGCCTCTCCGACGCTAACTTCAGTCTTTCGTGCATTGTGGAATTATGCAAACGAAATGGTATTGTGGTATCCAAAGCTACTGTGGGTCGAATAATCAAAAAGAACAAATTGCGACCATCTAATGAACGTGGACGAGCAGAGAAGCAGACCATAAACAAGCCCCAGCCAACACGCCCAGCTCAGGTGGTGCGAGAAATCCGGTCTGAAGTGCTGAGAGAAAATCCCTCCACACAGAGAAGTCTAGCCCAAAGGAAAGCTATTTCACAGGCAACAGTCTCCAGAATAATTCATGACAATCTTGGGCTGGAGCGACGTCATAAAGCGCAAAAGTTTGGTTCCACATGGACAAGGCATCAAGCCACATTGCCAAGTCATCTGTGGCTTACTACAGGAAGATGGAACAGGAGACGGGCATACGAGTTATTCCCTTCTCTCATGTGCCTGTAAAATCTCCTGACGCATCACCGATGGATTTCTGTGGTTTTGGTCTCCTGAAACGACGGCTCGGAAGTCGCCGACCAAGAACCGTTGATGGGCTATGGAAAGTGTGTCAGCAGGTGTGGAACGAACTTCCCATGGAGTCCCTCAAATTCAGCCTACTTCAGTGGAAATTACGGTGCCGGGCGATAGTCCAACAACGTGGCTCTCACATCGAACACAACCGATGGTGGCGCTATGGTATTACACCATCGTAACAGAACTGCAAAGTCGTCTCATTTTATCTGAATCAACCCTCCGTATGAGATATTTTGATTTTTATGTGTGTGCGTTTTTTTCACCACTCAATGTATTTTTAATAAAAATTTAATATGTAGACGAAGCCGTTAAAGTAAGGTCAGTTCAGAAGGTAATGAAGGAAAAGCTCCATAATTTTTCATCCATTTCATTTATTAGGCAATCACCGCATTTGGAAATACTTGACAACACATTAACAGAAACGCATATATTACGAGAAAACCATTATTATATTTCTTCTTTCAGTGTTATTATTTTAATTTCTACACATTAAATATTTCTTTCTTTTATCTTTTGATGAAATAGATCCGTGTATTGTACAAAGCATAGCTTAATGTTTTTATTTCATAAAATCAATGATTTTCCGCTTGTAAAAGCTCTTTAAATTTATGGCAGCTGTTGTTTTTTTTTAGTTTTAACTTGCGATGGGTATATACAGTAATGATAAGAAAATGGCTCTCCGTGGCATGAGATGGTCGCACAAACTAAGTTTAAAGATTACTTTAAAAGTCTCTAGTAATAGGTCACGGACAAAATTCTAAGAACACTGGAGAAAATCACACGCACCACGCACTCACGTTTGAAAATACCTTATTGAGATAATATATAAACAATTAAAGTAAATGGGTAACAGCATTGGAAAACATTAATTTCTTATTTGGTTTTATTCGCATCTCAGTGGGAAGATTTGATAAGAATTAAAAGATCCATTTCCGATGAGAAACTTGAACAACGAATCGAAGACCTTGCTGTGAATCAGTGCTGCTCACTTATTTTTACGGTAGATCATTTCTCCTGTTTCTGTTGACTTTGTTTTACTTAAGAAGCAGCTGTAAAAATATTCTTAATGGCGTTTATCTATTTCTTTTAGTCTGGAACAACAGGGTAGCCTTTACTTACATTTCAAAAGAGTACAAGACCTAAAAGATCTTGGGAAAATGTTCGTAGTTGAACATAATACAAGGGTAAGTGAATAAGTAAGTTACAAATAGAAATGAAACACATAAGAGTACTGATTTTAAAACTACTTTTATTTCTCTACAAAATCTCCCTGTACAATAAGCTACTTGCCCCATCGTTTCACAAGGCCCTTAAAATCAGCAGTGTAAAATTCTTTGGGCTGTTGTCTGAACCAGGCGCGACTTCCCTATGTACAGCTTTAAGAGGGCCGAACAAATGGAAGTCGCTTGGCGTAAGGTCAGAGCTATACGGAGATGCTCGAGGACTTCCCACTTGAACTTTCGCAGCATCTCAAACATCATCTTTCGGGTAAACACTTTCCCAACAATGAAGCTGTACAAAGGGAAGTCACTGCATGGTTCAGACAGCAGCCCAAAGACATGAGGGGCTTGTGAAACGGTGGGATGAGTGCCCAATGTACGGGGAGGTTATGTGGAATAATAAAAGTAGTTTTCAGATCAGTACTCTTATTTGTTCATTTCTATATCCATTTGTAACTTGCTTATTGACTTACCCTCTTAGTTTAGCAAAAGTTTCAACAAACTTATTACAAAAACCTTATATTCCCAAAGAATGAAAGTTTTCTTCTGTTATTTTTATGTATGTTCGGATGACAGCGATGTTACGTAAGCGTGAAGGCATGGAGCAGTTTTCGTCGGGTGCAGCGGAGATGTGTACAGAGAATTTTTTTTTTTTATAGATATGTTATCGGGATTTGTATAAAAACAGTGTTTAATCTGTAATGACAATTATACACCAGTATAATTACTAACAGTATTTAAATTAATAACATCAATTAACATTATTCATCAGGTATGAAAAGAGCCAAAAAGCTGTTGGACTTTTTGCACTGAATGCAAATATTGCATTTTATTTTAGAGTTCAGATATATTCTTGCAGGGCATTTCGAAATCATATTTTCTTTGCTCAGCCAGATGTATGGAAAGTAAGAGTTTTTTTTAGTATTAGAAAACCAAATTTTATTAAAGGACTTGCACAGTGTTTATTGAGTAAAGCGCTAATATTATGAAATTTCTTGTTTTCAAAAACGCTATTTTCAGGGCAGTCTTGGAGAACTTCTGCAAGAAATCCAACCGACATGCTTTGCCTGTGTTCCAAGAGTGTTCGAAAAAATGAAGGAAAAATTCGAAGAATCATTATTCAACATGAATTTTTTTGCCAAAACATTAATCAGTTGGGCCTTGTATTGTGGATATTCGCACAAAATTAGTCTTAATAACCAGTAACAGTATTTATTATTTCCGTATATCTTGTTATAACCCTATTAATATAAGAAAGATCTGAGGATTTATTATTAAAATTTGAGGCTCTCTTACCACTGATCGTTTTCTATAAAACAACATTAAATTCGTATGTTGCATTACTTATTGAACGCCTCTCGTATTCATTTGAATATATTTACATAACGCCATCCTTTCCGATAACATTTCTTTCCGTATAACGCTACCCATTTTTGGAATAAACTTTCTCAGACTCTTCATCCTTTTATTTTGTCATGTAACAGTGAAGAATTCTAATATAGTTTGTCATCTTAAAAGATTGCCTTTAGATGGGGAATCAAAAAGTCTAAAAGATTGCCTTTAGATGGAGAATGGGATTTGGAGTGCCTCTCTCTCAGAGGAGGTTCGAGAATTCTTTCTGAAGTTAGAATTGCCGATTTGCGAAATCTATGGGTTAAGCGAAATAGCAGGTATCTGGGATACTTTCTCAACCACAGAATATATTACAAATTTTATACGATGGGGGATGAAATAGCAATTTTGGAGAGCTCATGGATGTGCTATGATTTTAGAATATCACGAGAATTAAACGCCGTTTTAAAAAACGGGAAATTTTTTATTTACTTTGCTTTTACACTTTGAAAATAATGAAACTTTATTGAATGCAATAATTTTAAACATTTCTGATTAATTATTCTGACCCGCTTTGAGGAAAATTAAAATTTATTTTGGGATTAATTTCTTAAAAAAATTACAACGTATTGTCATCACAGAAAATACCACTTTATTTTCAGGAAGAAAAAAAATTTAAAAAAAATTCTTTTTTTATAGCGCAAGTACAGTATGTCTAAAATAGGAAGGCGGTTGGAGGGGAGGAGAGGGGGTAGAGTTCATTTCATTTTTAGGTTGAAAGGGTTGATATAAAGTTACTACCACTTCCCCCTCCAGCTATTCAAGTTTCCCTTCTCATCCACCAAACTGATAAGAGGATTAAATCACAATATCTTAAAACTATGAAGTTAGAAGATTAAAAAAAAACTAAAAAATTTAGTACATTTAGTAAAATATATTCAAAAAATGTAAATAGATTACAAAAAATTTTATACAAAAACAAAATAACTTGCAGATAAAATCTACAAAAAATACAAATGAAATTTTCAAAAAAAAAATATTCAAAAAATGTTAATAAATAACAAAAAATATATAAAAAACAAAACAATTAACAGATAAAATCTATAAAAAATACAAATGAAATTTTCCCAAAAAAATATTCAAAAGGATGAAAATAGAAAAGAAAAAATATATACAAAAACAAAATAATTTACAAATAAAATATACAAAAAAAAATACAAATGAAATTTTAATAACCAAAATAAATTAAATATAATAAAAGTCAAAGAATTTTATATTTATTCATCATGATCACTTTCTTTTTCAACTGATTCTTCTTCTCTACCAAATGAAATTATAACACTTTCTCTTTAATCCATTAATCTTGAATTTTCCCAAAAGTTTTTCTCTTTTATCAGTTTGGGGAAAAAGAGAGGGGAGGCTGGAGAGGGAAGTGGCTATATCAACTCTTTCGACCTAAAATGAAATGGACTCTACCCCCTGTCCTCCCCTCCAACCGCCTTCCTATTTTAGACATACTGTACTTCTTCACTTAAAAATTCTTCCAGCGCTTTTGAGCACGCGTTTTTCCGTCTCTCTCTCTCTCTCTCTCTCTCTCTCTCTCTCTCTCTCTCTCTCTTTGTTGTTTAAAAAGGCCAATGATTGTTGAAACAAATTTTGACGTTTGTTTTGTGTAACAATTCTTTTATCTTTACTGTTTCCCCCCACAGAAACAATCAAATTGGCAAAGCAAACTTTGATGCAAATTGCTCCACGTAAGCAAAACCATAGCCTAATGATTAGAAGTCTGTTCACTCCGGGTCGGTTTCATTGTTATAGCTGTTGCCAGATCGACGTCCTACAACAATAATAACGACAGCAGTGCGCCAAGCGTTCAGCTATCTCCTTCTCTTTTCTGGATCTATTCAGGTAATGTTTTGCTATTGAGTTTTGTTAATGACAGGTCGTTATCAAAAGCTTTTTACGATTTTCTTCATCGCATTTTATCTGACTGCAAAAAAAAAGGTATGTATGCAATTTTCTATTCAATTTTC
>JAHWFO010047825.1:4207653-4221528 GCA_023313115.1 Rhysida immarginata | reverse complement strand
CCCCCCCCCCCCCTGCGCCCCCTACACGGCCAGAAGAATTCACAAAACCGTGGTTTCGGCTATTTCTTACAGGGGCCGAGTCTATAAAAGGACATACAGAACTTGGATTTTAGTAATAGTGGATTACTACAGTCATCAATTATTTAAAAGGAAGAACAGGTATGAATAATTCGAAGAACAATTCGATTTATGGAGATTCTATTACTTCGAATTGCAGAGGTTTTATCCCTGGAGCGGAAAGGAATGGATTGAAACTCCGAATTAGGGAGGAATTCGAGTTTATAGAGGTTCGATTTACCGAGGTTCTATTGTACTTTGCTCCCTAGTGAGTCAATCTCGTTGTCGTGCTAACAGGTGCGTCCTAGAAAAGGACCACAATGGCGCACCAGCTGATAAGTTATTCGAAGCTCGTAATCTTTACACGAAATTCGTGGACTCCTTGACTCCTGTAAACTGCACAACCTAATCCCAATTGTCTCGACACCAACAAGTGTGACCCAACACTCAGCCACGCTGATTGACCAAATCTTTTTTTCCGAAAACCTGGCTAGTCAGCAATATCAATTCCATTTCCCTCCCCCTCTGTGATCATAAAGCAATCAATTTTAAGTCCCACCTACACCAACTCCCCATCTTTTAGCCAGTGCTTTCAGGAACAGCCCTACATCCACTATGAGTTGCATTGATCAGACTGGTCGCTATTCACGGAAGCAAAAAATATAGACTTGGAATATCAGGCCTTCCTACACATCATTGAGGGTGGACTCCAGGCAGCGGGCATGAAGACACATCTCAAGCAAGACAGAAAAAAGAGGAAACCCTGGTGGAACCCACAAATTGCTGACCTGTGGAGACTAAGGCAACACATATTTCGAGTATACCTCCACAAAAAGCACTGAAACGCTCAGAGAGTTCAAATTATACAATAAGATTTACAAAACGAAAATTAGAGCCGCCAAACGCGCACAGCTTACCGCACCCAATAATGTGACCTACCTATGGAAATTTATAAAGAGCTCCAGTGCCCCACAATAACAGTTTACCCAACAAACAGGCCATTCCATACCTCCAGTGGATAGATAACCCCTTAGGACTATCTATCCCTTGCACTGTTAAAGCCAGTAGGCCTACACCAACTGAAAATGTAACAATCCCAGATAACTTAGCCTCCGAGATGTGCAAAGCATTAGTGGGAACAGCAAAAAAAGAAAATAGAGGTGATGGGTTTATGACACTTGAGGTGATAAAAAATTGGGGACCGATTGGAAATACCCGCTTCTTAGAACTCCTTGAAATGATTATAACAACCCAAAAATTTCCACTTGCGATGAAGGAATCTCTCATCCACCGGAATCCGGATCCAAAATGGACTTTAAGAATTTCAGGCCTATCACACTTCTACCTATGACCTACAAAATAACAGAGAAAATAATCTTTGGGAATCTCATTGCCAACATTTGGCCAAACCTGTCAGATAATCAATTCGGTGGACGCCCGGAAACCTCCACAGTTGACCTTTTGATGCACATCTACAAAGAAGCTACTGATGCAATCGAGCAAGACCACCACTATTTTATAGTGAGTATTGATCTTTCGAAAGCCTTCAACACCGCTCCACGAAACCAAATCATCGAAGAAATCAAAGTTATTGGCACGCACGAGAAAATTACAACGTTATTTACGAATAGATCACAATATATGATGGCGAACAAGACAAAAACCATGTTGCAACCAGCAGAGGCATTCCCCAAGGCTCCTCCATCAGCACTGCCCTGTTCGCAGCCCTAGTAGATCCTATTTTCAACCTTCCATTAGACTTTAATATCAGAGCATACGTCGATGATATATATTTAACCAAGAAATATAAGGAAACTGAAAGACGTCAGGCCCAGGATTACATCACTGCTGACATCAAGAAACTAACTGAATGGTTTTAGTCTAAGAGCAATGAACCTGAACGAAGATAAAACGGTAGTCATTACATACTCAAAAGAAAATACCACGGAAACGAAAGTACACCAAATTTTAGGATTAAGTTTTGATTACAATTCTGCCACCACATAAACGAGCTAGTACTACAACTCAACAGACTATGTTTTCTTATCAGGAACCTGAAGAAAGTATTAACGAAGAAAGTGTTGTTGATTATAGTCAGGGCGAAAGTCATCCCGAAGATTACATACGCGGCACTTATATGGTCTGCAACATCAAAATTCGAAATAGCCAGAGCCAAGACGGCATACAACCAGATTGTGCGTACAGCCCTTTCCTTGTCTAGATATCATTCCATCACGCAAGCTTGTAACGAGATTGCCTTCCCAACTTTCGACTCGATCCTGAAAATTGCGAAATTAAAGGAATTCCATCGGTCCCTAGTTAAACCAAGACATCCTATGCACTTCAACCGCACATGGCTAGATTCCGCCCCAAATATAAGGCGTACGCGAAAATTTAAAATCGAAAACACAATGGTCGTTTCCTCATGTAAGCAAAGAGCCTTCCCCTACAATACAATCGACGAATGGAACGCTCTCCCGTTTGAAATTAGAGATGAGTTAATAAACTGCAAATCCACGAGCTGTGCCGACCATGATGTACACGCCAATGGAATAATTAAAAATTATGTAATGGACTTCCAAAACTAACCATCCTAAATTCATAATTGTAAATTCTCATAATATTTTCTACTTATACGTTTATATTGTGTCCCAAGGGACGTTGTAATAATAAATAAATAAATAATAAGAAAACACCTCCTGCTTCAATTGTTTCGTTCTACATGGCGTGATGCTTTAACTATTTTGTGACTAGTGAGGCAACTACGTCGATTAATCTTTTGAATATAAGGATGAAAACGTGAAATTATTTTTATATCAGAGCTAAAAGGATGAACATTTATTAATAAATGCACCTTAATTATTTTTTCTTATTTTTTTTTTTTTTTACAATTGAAACGCATTTACCTACTTTGTTTTAATGCAGTGCTTCAATTTTTATTGTGGTTGAGTGGTCGAAATATTCGAAGGCTCCATCGGAGTTCAGCTTTCATCCTGGAGAGTCATGCTCTTACTAGATAGTCCCTAATACTTGTACGTTGCTGGCTAATGAACTTGCGCCATCGAACAGCAGGAGTCCATTAGAAGGCAAACCGACAATGGTCCCATTATTCATTAGATAAAATTACCATCATATGTGTTTTATGAAAAGAAAGAAAGGAGTGAAGCTATTTTTAAAAAATTATTTTCAGATTTTTTATTGCCACTTTATTTTGAATTTAATTTCCAAAACTGAATTTTTCATTGAAATATTTAGAAAGTGAATCTATTCTAAATAATGCAATTGATAAAATCTTTTATTTTAATTATATAACTGGTCAATTACATCTTTATATTTTTCATTAATTACATGACGTTTTAGCTTCATGGTTGGACCTAAAGAAAAGAGGAAAAAAAAAGTATCATTAATAGTTTTTGTTATTAAAAATACTTTGCTTATTGACTAAAAATTCAATTTATTATGAAATCCTTTCCAAACAAATCTTTTCTTTAAAAGATGATAATGGTAATTTTTCAATAAATAATTTAATTATTACTAGATTCTTGTAAATTGTTGGCACAAATACACACCGATCTACCTTAATATCTGGACACATATTTAAACGAAAAAATTTTATAATTTAATATCTGAAACCCTTTTTTTAATGCTGAATCCTTTGGCTGATATGACAGCGTTCATTCTTCATATTATTATTAGGAACTTTAGCAAAAAGCTACTTATAAGAATGTATGCTTGGTCTGTATGTTTATCCGTCTGTCCGGCCGTCCACCGTTTGCACGATAACTTTTTCAAATTCTGTTTTCGGAAATATGACCATCAAGGTCTTAGCTCGGCTTTATCAATTTTTCAGGCTTTTTCGTGGACCCCTTTAAGTCGAATTCACGTGCTAAAATAGAATACCAAGATAACGGGATGCCATATAACTAGGGTTCGGATTTTAGGTGGATCCACCTAAGAAAGAAAATTGATCAAATGCATTCAAAATACGTATAAAATGATCACACCTTTTTCCACCTAAACAAGTAGCTTCCACCTATTTAAGTGAATTTACACTTTTCCCACCTAATCCTAAAAAAAAATTCTGTTTTATTTTTGTATTCCTCATGCATATCAATTTTCTTACACTAAGAAAAATAAATTTTTAACAATGTTTGACGTTACACCCTCATTTTGTCTTGTTTGCATATTTGTATTTCTTGTTTGAATGCCGCCTATAGGTGGCAACACTTTCAGCGCGGTTATGGGAATTAGACTAGCTTTGACTTCCACTTCCGCTCACGTAGTGTTTTTAGTGTAAAGATGGGAAAAATAACGTCTACTAAATTGCGTGCTCTTGCAAAAGAATTTGCGAAAGATGGAATCGTTACAGATGGACTCATACTGAATTGTGACTGGTGTAGCGTAATTATTTCAGTTGATAAAAATCACCAGAAAAGCCGCATGTTTCAGCACATCAAACGTCCGAAGCACAGGACAATGAAGCCAGTGGATTCGACCTATCACAATCGTCAGTCATTCATTGGTACATCTTTGCAAGTGCAAGCTACAAACGCTTCAAAGCAGAAGGAATTCAATGTGGATCTAGCATCTACTTTTCTTCCGTGTGGAATACCATTGTGTAAAGTGAACAATTCTGCTATGAAACAGTTTCTTGAAAAGTATACCAATTTAAAAGTGCCAGATGAAAGTACACTAAGGAAGAATTATGTAAATTCAGTGTATGCGGCAACAATCCAGCGGATAAGATCCATCGTAGACGATAATCCAGTCTGCTTTATTCTAGATGAAACCACTGATGCTCAGAAACGCTTTGTAGTTAACATTTTGGTGTTGCCATTAACAGGTGAGCCAATCAAACCTATGCTATTTAAATTGCACAACATAGAGACAACAAATGCAGCTAGCATGTGCCAAGCATTCAACAACGCCTGTGCATTTTTGTGGCCAAACGGTATTGAATATGATAAAGTCTGGGTGGTGCTAACCGATCAAGCTTCATACATGCTGTCAGCTTTTGCTATCCTGAAGCACGTAACCTGTATTGTACACAACATCGAGTGTGTGAAAGCATTCGTTCTGAATATCCACGAGCGAATAATTTTGTGGCAGAAATGAAAAAAAGTTCTTCTGAAGTCTCCTCGTCGTATGCAACAATATAAAGAAGTAACAGAGTTACCATTCCCACCTGAGCCAGTTGTAACACGATGGGGAACTTGGATCAATGCTGCTGTGTTTTATTGTGAACATTTTGATAAAATAACAACTTTTGTAAATTCACTAGATGAAACTGAGTCAGAAGCTGTTAAAAACGTTCAAAAAATCATTAAAAGTCCAGAACTTAACTTGGAACTCTACGCAGTTCACAGTTATAAGTTCTTGGTTGAATTAATTACAAAACTAGAAAAGCAGGGTCAAACAAAAGATGAGCAGTGGGATATTTTGCAAAATGCTAGGATATCATCAGATGGATTTGCCAAAGAAAAATTAGAGAGTAGCATAAAAAAAATCCAGACCTCCTCATAGTTGGTGGTTCAACAAATTTTTTCCGTGGTTTAGAGTTTAACGTGAAAACCAGATATCTTCCATTAGTATCAGTCGATGTTGAAAGATCCTTTTCAATATAGTATAAGTACATATTTTCACCAAATAGACAAGCTTTTACTTTCGATAATATCGAGATGGTTAACGTTGTTAAATACGCTGAGTGAGCATATTATTATGACCACCTTGTCAGTAACTCGTTGGGCCACCTTTTGCCTTTAATACTGCGGTGATTCTTCGTGGCATTGATTCCACGAGATGTTGGAAGGTGGTGGGAGGAATCTGACACCATGCCTGATGGATAGCACTGTCTAGTTGTGCTAGACTGGACGGTGGTGGATCCAGCCGTCTGATGGTTCGTTCGACTTCGTCCCACAAATGCTCAATTGGAGTGAGATCTGGGGATTGTGGGGGCCACCGAAGTAAGGTAAAGTCCCCCTTTGAAGTCCTGGAACCACTCCTGCACAATACGAGCTCTGTGGCATGGCGCATTGTCTTGCTGGAAGTAGCCATCTCCATTGGGGTACGCCATCAACATGACAGGGTGGACTTGATCGGCGACGATACGGAGGTATGCTGTGCCATCCAGACGTTGTTCAACACGTATTAACGGAGCCAACGCATGCCAGGAAAACATTCCCCAGACCATAACATTGCCCGCACCGGCCTGAAGGGTTGTACTCATGCATGCGGGGTCCATGCTTTCGTGCTGTTTCCGCCAGATTCTCACGCGGCCATCTGCATGATGTAACTGGAATCGTGACTCGTCAGACCACATGATTTGTTTCCACTGCTCGATAGTCCAGTCATTGTGCTCCTGAGCGAATTGGAGTCATTTCCGCTTGTTAGCTGCAGGCAGCAAAGGTGTGAGGACAGGTCTTCAGCTTCCGTATCCCATGCGATGCAGTGTGCGGCGGACTGTGCATTCAGAGACCGTTTTGGAGGACCCCTGATTAAGGTCAGCAGTGATTTGATGCACAGTTGCCCTTCTGTTATCCTTTACCGGTCGTGACAGTCTCCGTTCTGTCTGATCATCAACCATCCGCGGGCGACCACAACGCGAACGTTCAGACCCCGTCTTCCGGCTAACCGTCCAGTCTTTAAATACTTTAACGACGGCTGCTCTCGAGCACCCCACGAATTCTGCTGTTTCGCTGATACTCGCTCCATAACTCCGAGCACCTACAATCATCCCGCGTTCGAAGGCTGTTAAATCGCGTCGTTTATCCATAGTTGAAGAATGGAACACGTCTACTTGTCGACGACACTCAGCTTCCCTTTTTATATTGGTCCGGCCCGCTAGTAACATTGTGGCGACGTTCGTGCGCGCATTTGCATAAACATGTCAGGTGGTCATAATAATATGCTCACTCAGTGTATAATTCATTTCTATTTTGTTCATGAGTACAATGTGTTTAAAATAATTGTTTAGATAGCTCATTTTAAGTGTTAATTTTATTAAAATGTTGTTTTACCTTTTAGTGTACCTGATGTATATTCTTTAATAACGATTTTATAATTTCAATCTTTCGGTATTGTGAGACTTTTTCCACCTTCTTTTCATCTTTTTTGAGAAATTTTTCCACTTTTCCACCCACCTTTTTTATGTAATTTTTTCCACCTAAAATCCGAACCCTACTCTAGGAAAAGTTTGTGCAATATAGATAAGGTTCAATTTGTAACAATGCATAGAATTCTTGTTATTCAGGCTTTTCTTAGAAAAGAGAGTTCTTTGTATTTAACAATTTCTTGAAAATCTTTAAAAATGATCGGTAACTGGAGATAATGGAGAGTTAGCAGACTATTGAAAAGAGTGGATAGACGACAGAGGAAGCAATCCTTTAGCTCCGTGCTGTATTGAGCAAATGGTAAGCATGCACATAGAAAAATTGGCGACCGCTAGACTAGACACAGTGATTAATGGCCAAGTTTTGCTTCAAGACATCGAGAGAAGAGCGGGAATTGCAACAACATCAATTGTATATCTAAAGTAAGATCACGTGACTAAGAAATTATTTAGACTAGGAGTGGCATACTTGGAGAGGTCCATCCATTGTGAGCCTTTAAAATTTTTTTTGGAATTTTCATTAAGAATTTTTACTGTATTAATTCTAAGCGTTTTCATGTGTTTATTTTTAAGATATTGCAAAATGTAATCAAAAAGATAAAGAGTCCGAGCCACGCCGGGGACCACCTAGCTTATTTGGTAGCAGAGCAGATCCAAACATTTCATAAAAATGTTTGTGTGAATGTGAATATTTTGGAAACTGAGATGCTGATAATGCGATGATTGAACATTCGTTTCCAAGAATCACTAATAATGACCAGAAAATGATAATGCAGTGACAGGACATAAATAAGGGAGCGAGAAAAAGTTGGATACAAAGTATCCATTGATGTTCCCCGGTGGTGAAGATGGACATTGTTTTTATCTGAGGCAGGTCAAGAAGAGTTTAAATAAAGTCGCGGTATATCACCTAGAATTCCTATTTTTCGAATTTTTCGTAGAATGGATAGTCCTTTCGCTCTGTGTTGTATTCATTGAGGTTTTAACCAATTTGGAGTTATAATTTAACTTTTTGAGATTGTCCTGTTTACCTACAAGTATAATGATCCCGGGCAACACCGGGTCCTCTGCTAGTACAAGGTGTTGCAGATAACTACAGGGCAGTATAACTGCTAGTACAAGCCTACCCGCTCGATTGCAGGGGCCGGCTCGACATCAAATGATAATTGGGTAATTTTATCAAAAACATGACAGTTTTGACGTTCACCTCGACTGCTAAAGCTCCTCCTTGGCTGCTGCAGGCCACCTTCATCTCCCTCCATTCTGCCAATCGACCGAGCCGGCCCCTGCAATCGAGCGGGTATGCTTCCCTTTATACTGCCCTGTAGTTATCTGCAACCCTGTATACGTATATTAAGAAGAGTTTGTTTGTGTGTTTGTATCTTATACAAATCTACAGTTTTATTCCGATCTTGATGAAATTTTGCACACTTCATCTTCAAAGCAAGAGGAAGGTCACTGTCTATGTCAGATTTCGAAAAAATAATAATCATCGATAATAATAATTGATATTCATAATGATGGCAAGGCTTATCAATGGCGTATATTAAAGGTAGAGTCCGAATCCTATTGTTAACTAACAATGGGACATAACCAATAACAATGCATACATCAACTCGACTCTTCAAATAAAAAAGCACATTGTATTGTGATCTTTAATGAAACCTTGTAAACATACCAAGGAGGAGCTTTAGCAGTGAAGCAGAAATGCATTTATACATTTACTAACAAGAAATTATTCCCCCCGTGTAGGGTAAGGCAAGTAGCAGACCCTGCGGCCATCTATTTTTACCCTTTTTTCTGCACTTTTTTACCTTCCCCCAAGTTTATTAATCAAAAATTTGATTTTCTCGAAAGTAGTGTGCAAAAAATCTAAAAACGCTCGTATCTTCTTTCCTTTCTCATCATTTCCGATGGAATGACATATCACATGCCATATGTTGCCATAGTTCTAACGACCAAGTGACTGCCATCCTTGCAACTCCGACCCCACTGGAACAATTGGGCCAGAGGAATCTGGATACTGAATTTCACTCCGTTACGTACTAGATCTTTTGTCCTCTCTCAATCCCACCCCCGTAATTCCGACCCCACTGCACCAAACAAAACCAAACTAAATAGTGTAGGTGGAGATGCCCATAGTAAGATACGTTCCGAATTTCAACCTTCTACCTCAAAAAATGTAGAAATTATGAAGCGGACGGTTGGTTGGTTGGTTTATTAGAAATTTTGGCGTCGACTACTAACGTCATTTTGCGCCTTTTACACAAGTTATATCCAGTATCTGCATAATGGTCGACTTTGCTTATAAATATTATAAAAAATAAGGACTCTGAAATTAGCAAAGGGTAGAAGCTTTTAATTGCCTACGCGTTTCGTAATAATTGCATCTTCAGGAAAAAACAAAACAACTACAATTGAGGCTGATTGCGTTCACAATTTATGGACCTACCCCACCAATTGAAACGCAAATTTCAACCGTGGGGTTACCAAGGAATGTTATTCGTTCAAAATACACGAATCATGACTCATATTGCCATGTGTAGATAAATTATATAATCATAAGTTAATTTAGCTGCTAGTAGTGTGCTACTTTCGTCACTTCCGGGTGATGGCGGCGCTAGCTGCTATTTGAAAAGTATATGCACCCCTAATGATTTAATTTATGAGCACTTGAGCAATCGTGCGTTGACAAAGCGATTTCACGTGCGCGTGCCGATGTCAATAATGCCTAAAACTGAACAGAAAGTAACAATATATTCATTTCTGACAAGTCGATTGTTATATAACATGCCATTAGCCAGGTATTCTTTACAGTCACTGTTTTAGCACGTGAATTAGACTTGAAGGGGTCCACGAAAAATTCTGAAACGTTGATACGGCCGAGCTAAGAAAGACTTTGATGGTCATATTTCTGAAAACAGAATTTGAAAAAGTTAATCCGTTTTCGTGCAAACGGCGGACGGCCGGACGGATGGACAGCCGAATAAACGTACAGACCAAGGGTGCATTCTTATAAGTAGCTTTTTGCTAAAGTTCCTAATAATCGTTTGAAGGATACATTCATTATTTTACACACGTTGTATTGTATAGTGTATACAGTTATAATTTTATAACGTCCATTTTACAATACAATTGGTTTATTAATGTTTAATATATAATCGATTTTCATCCTTT
This sequence comes from Rhysida immarginata, assembly GCA_023313115.1. Classification (NCBI taxonomy): domain Eukaryota; kingdom Metazoa; phylum Arthropoda; class Chilopoda; order Scolopendromorpha; family Scolopendridae; genus Rhysida; species Rhysida immarginata. The sequence continues at coordinate 4,211,186 of JAHWFO010047825.1, read as the reverse complement.
CGGACATCATCAGTATTTTTTTCAGTTGAAGGATACATATCTATCAATATGCAACTGAAGAAAAGAACGAGTATTGGTCAAAGAAACCGGGCAGCTAAAAGACAAAAAGCTATCCTGGCGCCGGAAACATCTGAACAATGGGAGCTTCGTCTATATCTGGAAATTGTAGCAATACTAAAAAACCAAGTTGAGTTGCTCTGTTTACCTAAAACTGTAATTATCCCGGGCAACGCCGGGTGCTTCTGCTAGTCTCAATACTGTATGTGAAACTTTGAAATTCGGAACGTATCTTACTTTTTTAACTCAATCGACATGCGCGATGAGCGGAATAAACTAAACGATAATAACCAATCAAGCGTGCGTGGTCTTTTAACAAATAGAGTATAGCAACCTAAAATAGCACTGTAAAGTCCACATTGCGGGACAAAACAATCTGGAAGGAACTGTTCAAACGACCGTCAAAATAGCAGAGCGTAATCTCTTTTACAGTTTTACTCCTTATTAGCAGAGAAGGTGTAAGTGACTTGAGATAGTAGCAAAGTGCGAAATGCGCGCACATTTTTCGCTGAGCTCTCTGAAGTTTAACATTTTTCACTTTGAAGCCCAGCTGCGCTTTTCTAGCATATTCGTTGGCGCTTTGCTGTCATAGGACCTGTTTAATTACAGTGGTAGGGTAATGATTCATTGTAATTCAGTTTCTTTCTACTTACCCACTTCATCTGTCTGTATGGAAAATCCCCGAGGGAGGATGGTCCATTTTTGTATTTTACAAGCGTTTGAAATGGCTTTCTCATTAATCTTGTCGATGCCCTTTTGGATGGCGTCCATCACTTTGGAGTCGGGTCCTTTTAGAATTTCCTGAACAGTAGTGGCACCACTTTTGGCGACTTCTTTGCACCAGTGAAGACAAGCGTCACTGAGTGTGTCCAAAGGGGTGAAAGTGTCCATATCGATATTAGTCTGAAAATAACGGAAGCATCATTTGTATTATAAATATGAATAGCATGCGGGTCTTCAGTAATCTCAGCAAATGTTTGACAAGAAAGTAAATGTAGTGAGTTCAAACCCCTTGATATAAAGAAATCTCTAATAATATGTTAATTTCCATAACCTGCAGATTTATTGTCTTTTTAATAAGCTTATGAGTTAGTTATAATTATGAATTTTCAATATTACCTTCAGGGTTAAAAGCATAGTCAGGAATTTTCGTCCGTCACCAATGAGAACAGCCTCGCTAACAATAGGGAGTTCGACCTTCACTGCTTCTTCTATCGGGACTGGAGCAATGTTTTCCCCACCTGATGTTATTATCAGCTCTGAAAGAAAAGTTAAAAAACAACAAAAAAATTTTTTACAAGCTAAGCTACTAGAGGCTATGATAGGATTTTATCTTGCAAGAATCAAATTTTTAAAGAGAATTGGTCTTTTATCCTACGTGATAAATTCCCTTAATGTCGTATTATTATCAGTTTCGTTTTAACCCAAACTATGCTGAAGCATCCTTTTCTCGCGGGAAAACTTCGCACAGCAAAATAGAAACAATTGTAAACAAGAAATTAATCCTCCCGAGGAAGGTATAGGAAAGTAGCGGAAGCGCTGAAGTCATCTATGTTTACCTCTTTATATGCACTTTTTAACCCCCACCCCCTCCCATTTTTTAAATCGAAAAATTTATTTTCTCGAACGTAGTATTTAGAAAATGAAAAAGAGCCCTATCTTTTTTAGTTTCTCATCATTTCCGATCGAATGATATATCACATGCCATATGTTGCCATAGTTCTAAAGACCAAGTGACTGCCACCCCCACAACTCCAACCCTATTGGGAACAATTTGGCCCAAACTTTACAGTAACGTCGATCTTGCTTAGAGGAATCTGCATACCGAATTTCACTCCTTTATATGCATAAATACGCGTAGACGTTTTGGTCCCCTCTAATTTCCGCCCCCGAAACTCCGACCCCAGTGGACCAATCAAAACCAAACTAAATAGTGAAGGTGCACATGCCCATAGTAAGCTACATTCCGAATTTTAACCTTCTATCTCAAAAATGTGGAAATTATGAAGGGGACGGACGGACGGACAGACAGACGGGCATTGTGAAAACAATAAGTACCTTAATAATAATAATTTCATCAAGTTGTCCAACCAGCGATCCCCCCCCCCCTTTGTATGTGCATCAGGTTAGGTTGGTCAATTATGTGAATTTAACCTCTTTACTTACACATATAGGGTGGGCCAAAAGTAGGCTTACACTCGGTAGGTATGCACACTTTTACATTTTCAAAAACATTTTATTACATTTATATTTATTTGTTGCAATCATATACTGCTTTAGTATCCACTTTATTCCTCTTGATTTAAATTGTTTGCCATTGCTCACAATCCTTGTAAAAAATATAAAACGTGAAACAAATAGTGAAACAACTGTAAGCTTACTTTTGGCCCACCCTTCAAATACTTCAAAATTTGTGAGCTATTCATTATTTCATTTTTTGAGTATTTTTATTTCATGCTTGTACCTTGGTGCATCTATCTATATATATAAAGAAGGATGTTTGTGGGTCTGTGGGTCTGTCTGTGGGTCTGTACGTTTTTTATACAAATCTACAGTTTTATTCCGAACTTGATAAAATTTCGCATACATGACCTTCAAAGCATGAGGAAGGTCACTGTCTACCTCAGATTTCGGAAAAATAATAAATATCGATAAAAAATCGATATTCATGGTTATGGCAAGGCTTATTAATGAGAAATATCTCATGACCAACAATGCAAGGCAAAGTTTGTACAACAATAGGTATCAACAATGGTATCAACACGCAATTCACAAACACACTGCATGAACCAACAATATATATCTCATGACCAACAATGCAAATAAAAGTTTGTGCAACAATAGGTATCAACAATGGTTTCAACACGCAATTCACCAATAACAATGAGCTCAAAATGATGATGCAATGATAAAGCAATCCTTTCCAAGAATTATAACAATGAACATAAAATGATGATGCAATATGGATAAGTTTCAATTTGTAACAATGCATAGAATTCCTGTTATTCAGGTTTTTCTTAGAAAAGAGAGTTCTTAGTACTTAACAATTTCTTGAAAATCTTTAAAAATGATCAGTAGCTGGAGATAATGAAGAGTTAGCAGACTATTGAGAAAGAGTGGAAAGACGACAGAGAAAGCAAACCTTTAGCTCCGTGCTGTATTGAGCAAATGGGAAGCAAGTAAATAGAAGAATTGGCGACCGCTAGACTACCCAAAGTGATGAAAGGCCAAATTTTGCTTCAACACAGCGAGAGAAGAGTGGAAATTGCAACAACATCAAGTGTAGATCTGAAGTAAGATTATCTGAGTAAGAAATTATTGGAGCAGTCCATCCATTGTGAGCCTTTAAAAAGATTTTTTTCGAATTTTCATTAAGAATTTTTACTGTATTAATTCTAAGCATTTTCATGTGTTTATTTTTAAGATATTGCAAAATTTAATTTAATTTTTTGAGATTGTTCTGTTTACATCCAAGT
>JAHWFO010047825.1:4162933-4207553 GCA_023313115.1 Rhysida immarginata | reverse complement strand
TTTTCTTAGAAAAGAGAGTTCTTAGTACTTAACAATTTCTTGAAAATCTTTAAAAATGATCAGTAACTGGAAGTAATGGAGAGACGACAGAGGAAGCACTCCTTTAGCTCCGTATTGTATTGAGCAAATGGTAAGCATGTCAATAGAAGAATCAGCGACCGCTAGACTACACAAAGTGATGAATGGCCAAGTTTTGCTTCAAGACATCGAGAGAAGAGCGGGAATTGCAACAACGTCAAGTGTATATCTAAAGTAAGATCACGTGACTAAGAAATTATTTAGACTAGCAGTGGCATACTTGGAGAGGTCCATCCATTGTGAGCCTTTAAAATTTTTTTTTGGAATTTTCATTAAGAATTTTTACTGTATTAATTCTAAGCGTTTTTATGTGTTTATTTTTAAGATATTGCAAAATTTAATCAAAAAAACAAAGAGTTAGAGCCACGCCGGGGTTATCATCTAGCTTATTTGGTAGCACAGCAGATCCAAACATTTCATAAAAATACATTTTGACTATAATCTATGTGAATGTGAATATTTTGGAAACTGCGATGCTGATAATGCGATGATTGAACGTTCGTTTCCAAGAATTATTAATAATGAGCATAAAATGACGATGCAATGACAGGATATAAATAAGGCAGCGTCTATTGAGGAGGTAAGTAGTCACACGTGTCTCCCTTGAGCTCCCTATCAAACGTCCAGACAACTGCCAATATTTGTGTCTAGAAAGGAAAGAGAAAGAACGAGTTTTGGTCAGAGAAACTCTGTAGCTAAAACAGAAAAAGCTATATGGGCCTTGGAAAAATCTGAACAACGGGAGTTTCGAATAGAGCAAGAGGGTATAAGACCTTTTAGAAGCAAGGGCAAAAAAAAGTTGGGTCCAATGTTCCCCAATGGTGACGATGGACATTTTTTTTAATCTGAGGCAAGTCAAGAAGAGTTTAAATAAAGTCCCGGTATATCACCTAGAATTCCTGTTTTTCGGATTTTTCGTAGAATGGATTGTCCTTTCCCTGTGTGTTGTATTGACTGAGTTAATTTAATTTGACTGTAAATTTAATCTATTTGAAATTATAATTTAAGTTTTTGAGATTGTTCTGTTCACCTACAAGTGATTATCCCGGGCAACTCGGGTCCTCTGCTATAGTTAATTTCTAAACAGCGAGTTTTCACGCTATTAGGTCACATCCGTTCACAATTACAAAACTCTATTACAAACAGGAAATTCATCCCCCCTGAGGAGCGGAATGAAAGTAGCGGAAGCCTTTTTACCCCTCTAACACCCACCGCCGTAACTCCGACCCCAGTGGGCCAATCAAAATCAAACTAAATAGTGAAGTAGGACATGACTATGGTAAGCTACATTCCGAATTTCAACCTTCTACATCAAAAATTGTGGAAAATTTGAAGGGGACGGAGAAACAGACAGTCATTGTAAAACCAATGAGTAGCTTCATTCTTCCGCTATTTAATAATAACTGGAATTATAAACTCGCACTTGAAACTGCTGTTGCGCAGTTGAGGGTTCAATGTAACTTTGAATGATCGGAGGCCGCACACAAATACGCCTACATATGTACGTATGCATTTTCATCCAAGTCTCCAAGCTTACTTATCGGACTTGAGTGAGGAGAGAATTTGCAGAAAGTAAACAATAATGCAATGACCACAGTTGGGAACGCATGAAACAGTCTCTTGGCGAATATTCTAGGAGACACTTTCTTTCTTCATGACTCGCAGTGTTAATGTGCCTCAGCGGACGGAGCAGGGGGGAATGAGTTTAGAAACACAATGGAAAAGATAGTAACGCCATCTCGTAGGGAAATACATAAAGATTATGAATTAATAATTAAGTTCGGAGCTAAGCGCATAGGAAACGGAAGAGAAGGCAGCGTAGGTGCGCGCGCAAGCTGAAAGGTCTTGTGGAGGAGGAATTGGAAGGAATCGAGAGAGGAGAGAGCGGAACTTTGAAAGAGTTGGATGGAATGGAAAATGCTCTGGAATTTAGGCATAATGTAAAATGTGCTATTTCGTCTCGTGTAAGGCCTAAGAGGAAATTAGGCAAGGAGAAGAGAGAGACCATTAGGCTTTCAGCGGATTTAGTGAACAGAGTCTCTGTTCAGAAATGTGTGCTGAATTGTGGTGTGGTACAAAACTTTAATACAGAAGCTGAACAGACTCTCGGTATAGCGTCGGGCACCAAAGCAAGCCCAGGCGAGATTTCAGTGAGCGTTCCCAGTGGAATAGAGGACGACATCTTGGTCTACAGTGGCAAGAGGATTTCTGCAAGAATTAAGGCGGACGACGGCTGGTTTCCCCGGACGATTTTCTACGAAATTCTGCTGGCTCCGTGGCTACTTCATTGTACTGTGTGCATAGGAGAATTGCGACCGAAAGACTACTGCCAGCTGCTGAATCCAGAATATTCATTCGACGGGAAAACGAATGACTCTTGTGTGTTGGCCATGCCTTGGAACCTGAGAGCCTTTACTACAGAAAACTTGGGTACAAATATCCCACATCGAAAGTAGTCCACAAATTTTTGCTTTCCTCTCTCTCTCTCTCTCTCTCGTACGCCTCCCATTATTATTATTTTTGGTTAAAATGAGGATGATAGTGCGTAGGCTTGTGACGGTAATTTTGGACGTTACATTATAATGCTTAGTCCTTTACAGTATATCTATTTATAGCTTCAGCTGGATTAAGGACTAGCTCGAAACGAGGTGTACGTCGCCGCTTACCAAAGTTGTGTGCGGTATTTATTCATCTAAGCAGATAGCAAAATGCAAGCTATTTCCGTTGGATTAGACAAAAGTTGGTGTTAATTGTGCTGATCGAATTTAGTGATATAGAAGCGACTCTGCTTCGGTCATTAATTTAGAGAATGTTAATTAACTTACTTTATTGGATTTAAAATGTAGATTCTAGAACTGTAATAATTATCTTACCAAGATTAAACTTAGCAGTTCCATAAATTTATTTTCTTGTTTTAGTATTATCAATATCCACATGTTAGTGGATATTTTTCAAATATATTTTTCTTTGAGAAATTTAGCAATAAAAAAAGATATATTCGTTATGTATACAGGGTGTTTCTAAATGGAAGGACAATAAGTACATAGTGTGATTCCATGCATCAATAGAAGCAAAAAGTTCATTATCGAAAATGTCGAAAACTCAAAATTTAAATTGCGTTGTTACGTCATTTATGAACTTTCTGCACCAACACTTCACATAATGAACTGCCCTATGCCAACACCTCCTAGAGAGAAGGCCAAATTTAGGGCTTATTATTGGTAGAAATACGATTAACAATAGCCGCTTGATGATGATGTAACAATGTATACACCTCTTTTCCGCAGGCCTTCTCTATCAGGGATTATCCTAATTTATGCATGATGTCATGACGCATGCGTCATAAACTTCAAAGGAGTCAAAACAACTTCCGGGGAAGACCTGAGTACTCACAAGTTAAAACTACAGTGGAGATATATCTCCACTTATCTCGCTTGTATTCCACTATAAATCGCATATAAAAGGAGTAGAATCCACTTATTAAACTTTTCTAAAAATCGTTGACGCGATTTGTAAAAAAAAATAAAAAAATAAACAGAAAGATTAATAACAAATTTTAAAGTAATTAATTAAATTCGTAACATACGAAATGCAGGCTCGGTGGCCGATAGCGCTAAGGCGCAGGTCTCCCTATCGGACGGTTGAGTCGTGGGTTCAAATCCCGCTGAGGACATGGGTGTTTATCTTTGTTTGTCCCTGGGCTTGGTGCAATATTCCCCCGCGGAATCAGTTCCAAGGTTTTCGTTGGCTTTATACAACGATAATCTAACCAACCCACTTTAATAATAATAATATTCATCATAATAATAATATAGAAAATAATTATAATAAATTCAATGCGAATGGTAAATTAAACTTACAAGGGAACCCCACATAGCCTTTTTTTTTGCGCGCAAGCACACCGTGGAAGCGATAGCGTTGCGCGGCAGTGAAGCGCCCCGGAAGTGCGTAGAGTTCAACAAACATGGCGGTAAGAAGGAAAAGCAAACTCGTTAGCAGCGGTCGCCAAAGAATTGCAGTTAGAGCACTGTTATTAAGCATAAAACCTTAATTTTGCTGTACAATTATTCGTCTCGAAATAATTTATAAGATGAGGTAGGCATCCATGAATACTATTTTTATTTAAAATTATAAAACACTGCGATACATACCCTCCCACCAACGCAATGTATTACCCGATGCACGCTGCACATGAAGCCAGCCCCGTGTTTGATTACCGAGTTACTTAATAAAATGAAATAATAAATTAAGGAAATGGTTATTAATTACTATAGACATTTTGTACTGGAAGGCAATTAGCTAATTGTAATAATCTATTTTTAAAAACTAAGTTTGTTTAGAAACTTGAGAAGCCATTCAATTGCCGTCTATTTCATCTGAAGTGGATTCGTGCTTATTGTTGTGAGTAGTGGAAGAAAGAAGTTCCGTTAAGCGCATTAATACACCACTTTAACAATTGACTCCGTTAGCCTCCTGCGCGCAGGCGCGCTGACGTCATGCATAAATTAGGCGAAGGGTCAATAGGAGTAGAGCACTATAATAGAGAGTACGGACAATTGGACTGCGGCGGCCATTTTGTTGCCTTTCTTCTATTTACTAACAGCTGAGCCAATGAAAAAGGACTCGCTTTAAAACTGTTTAAGTTAGACAACATAACTTTTTTCCCCCTAATTTTATCATAAAATGTTACATATAATTTTATGTATATTTACGAATGTTATAGTGCTCTAAATAGGAGGTGTTGGCTACGCCACGAGAAAACGGTGGCAATTGTTGAGATTAAATGACCTTATCCACCAGCTTTTAGAAAACTTCGCGTGATGTTTAGACCCTTAACATTTGAGTTTTGAACTTTTTGCATAAGGAACTTTAAGTTTGTTACCATGCAAAGGATCACGCTAGGTACTTCTTGTCCTTCCATTTAGAAACACCCTGTATATGTGTCCGGATCTTCTTTCCCATAACTCTCTACTGCAGGGAAGCAAATTTACCCATGACACTCATGCTTTGGATCTTAGAGATCAGATGAATTCAAAGATTTTTAGGATCATTTTTTGTCAGTGACGTTTATAATGCTGACTAGACCATTAATTCAAGTCAAATGACATCTCTGCGCCCGAAATTAAATTTTGAAAAGGTTAAATGCGTTCTGATTATTGTTTGAAATTACAAATTTCATATTTCAAGTTAGCAGTAAATCAGTTCCGAATAAAATACGTATCTTTTTTTTTTATTCTTTTTGATAGAAAATCCCCTATGTAATTTTTATTCAGTAAATGAAAGCCATAATTACCTTTAATACGTCCTGTGATATATAGAAACCCGTCTTGATCAAAGTAGCCAATATCACCGGTGTGCAGCCAACCATCTTCGTCAAGTGCTTCTGCGGTTTTTTGTTCGTCAAACATGTAACCCGCAAAGATGTTACGACCACGAAGGCAGACCTGCCATTAAAAATTTTTTTAAAAATAGATCTCCAGATATACGTATCGTTAGCATATGCTTTTTTGTCCAAACAGTAAAACGGTATACCATTGATTATGCCAATATAATGGTATAATCAGCAGGCACATCCGAATGGAAGACTGAGAAAAAATATTTCATTCACCTCTCCATGCCCCTGTGAGTCTGTGTTGATTAATTTCGTTTCATTCCTTGTCGTAGGTTTTCCAACACTACCGCACCGAAAGTTCTGTAAAGAACTGAGTACATGCACACCTGGAATAAATTTTTATAATATTTAGTAAAGCTAATAAAAGAAGGCAATGCCATAACTAGCTATGTCACTGAACATTTAAAAATGTACAATGTATTTTGAATTTATTTACAAGACAGTTCAATGATGGTTTAAATAATAAAGAGAAGTTGATGTTTAGTTTTTGCGACTCGTTCTGCTCATGAATTCGAATTTCTTTTCTTCTATTACGTTTCTCAAAAGAATCACCAGATGAAATCGTTATTAAGTATACGGCTGCAGGCAGCACGTTCTAGTGCAATATCCCGTTTTCAAGCGCTGTAAATTAAACAGAATGGTTCTTACCTGTCGACTCGCTCAGTCCATAGCCGTTGACGACTGCGATGTCCAGTCCGAAGAAAAATTCGATGACTTCTTTTGAGAGTGGTGCACCTCCGCAACCAAAATGCTCCACCCGATGGAATCCAATTTTTCGGCGCATCGTTTGAATGATCCTCCTCGCTACTTTGTATCCACGAGGCTTGGTCTCATTCCTAGAAGATAAACAATCTACTATTGGTTGAACGAAAAATCAGAGTAATGTAAAAATTTTCATTTATGGGCTCGCGATAATATACAAATTCGTTGTCAGATTGCGAAAGAAAAGAAATAGAATAAATAAATGACCCAGAAATTATCCTTTAAGGGTTGATAAAGGGATCTCATAGCCATAAAATTGTGAAAATTACTGTTTTAAATTAATTCCCTTTTACAATTCGAGAATAATTTTTAAACCAAAGAATATTCTTAGAAAAGTCCCGTAGTGCAATTTGGGACAATGCTTTATAATTGATTTATTTAAGTTTTGGCGAAAAGGAATGTCTTTTTTTTGTCAATTAATTTCTTAATAGTGGAGAACACAAGTACGTATAGTAGATAAGTGCTTGTAATTTAAGGCATAGTTGTATTTATGGGTGACCCGAAACAAAGTGTCCATAAACGTCAATTTTTTCAGCCAGTACTAACGTGTAAGTGTAATTGTTTGAAATACTTGAGCTATGTTTATGGTATCAAGACTGCCGAAAATCATATTGATAGTGTATTACAATTTAAAATTGGATGAACTTAGCCATTTTAAATTGTAATTTATTAAAGAGCTCTACTTTAAATGTCTTTCGGAAGGATTTTTACGAGTCCACTCACCCATTCAATCTGTTCATGGTGTTTTGGCGGACACATTCCATAGCCCACGACACCAGTGCTTTCGTGAACCAATTCTTGGTAGACAGTGTTTCTTCGATTCGTTCTTTCATCTTTTCATATATTCTGGGTACACCTCCAAAGGTTGTGGGCTCTGTAGCTAGCAGTGTCTGCGACAGGGAACCCTTCAAGAAAATTATAAGCAAATCTTTCTGTAGGGGAGAATAGTCACTTATTTTTTTATAGGGTTTTACTAGCAATAACTTGAGATTGTTGGGAAAGCTGTTACTTTTCTGCGATGGGTTTAATGATAAATCTTTTACACTACCCTATCAAAAGTCATGGGACACCATCACTTTAATAGAAACACTCAAAAAAATATATATTTTAGTATCTTGTTGGTCCATTTTTTGCTGCTATCGCAGCTTCTACTCTCTGGGGCATACTGTCCACAAGTTTTTGATACGTTTCGACAGGTAATGTTCGCCATTCTGCCATAAGTGTCTTGGACAGTTCGGTCACAGATTTCGGGCGTTCCGCACAAGGGCACAATCGACGTTACAACACGTCCCACAGATGTTCGATGGGGTTCAGATCGGGGCTCTGGGCAGGCCAGTCAATTTCTCGAACCCCTTTTTCATCAAACGATGTGCCTACAGCCCTTGCTTTATGGGAAGCTGCGTTATCGTGCTGAAACAGAAAAGGGCCATTGCCAAAGTGCTGCCAGAGAGATGGGAATGCTGCGTTGTCCAGAATGTCTTGGTAACGCTCTGCGTTTAGATGTCCGTACACAGAAACGATTGCATCCAACTCATACCATGAAAAGCACCCCCTCACCATCACGGGGCCCTCCGCCGAACTTCACCGTGGGCACAACACAGCTTGACAGATAACGTTCGCCATACCCAAACCCGTTCATCCGATTCCCAGATGGTGTGGCGGGACTCATCACTCCATTCAACCATTCGCCATTGATGCAGAGTCCAATGTCGTCAATTGCAATCTCCTCGCTGCGTTGCTGGTGCAAGCTCTTTTCTTTGAGACATTCTTACAGCATTCACGCAAACATCATCTCATAATACGTGTAGCATACTCTAACTTATGTATGGGAAGAATGCCAACAGTGAAATTGCAAAGGAATGTCTCATTTTCATTCAAATCAGGGTTGCCCCATGACTTTTGATAGGGTAGTATACAGGGTGGTCCATAAGTCTGTCCCCCCCTTTTATTTTTTGAACCGAAGCAGATATGTCAATTTTGATGAATCCAATGAATAGGAAGTTGTGGGTGGCCTATCCCATGGTGCACTTTTCATCATCCCAAATATGCAATTAGGACACATTCAAAATTTATCTCAAAAACCGTAAGGGATAGAGAAAAAAACCCAATTGCAAACTTGTTGAGCATAAAAAAGAAACAAAACAAAAAAAATTTATCCAAATCGGACCAACCAATCGCCCACAATCAGAAGATCATGTTGACCATTTCAGGAACAGTGTAGCTTACCATCCTGAAATTGTTCTGTCTTCTGTGTGCTGAAACATGCCTTTTATTTGCTTTTCCGCATGAAAGTGAATGTGAGTATGGTAATTTATGTTATTTTTTTTATTTGCATACTTTACATGGTGGAAATATCAACATTCAGTGTTCCTTGTGCAGTGTCACTGTTTGTAAGCTGCAAACAGTTCACCACGTGATTGTGGGTGATTGGTTGGTCCGATTTGGATGGTTTTTTTTTTTGTTTTGTTTGTTTTTTTATACTGAACAAGTTTACAATTGGGTTTTTTTCTCTATCCCTTACGGTTTTTGAGATAAATTTTGAATGTGTCCTAATTTGCATATTTGGGATGATGAAAAGTGCACCATGGGATAGGCCACCCACAACTTCCTATTCATTGGATTCATCAAAATTGACATATCTTCTTCGGTTCAAAAAATAAAAGGGGGGGGGGGCAGACTTATGGACCACCCTGTATATCGTGAACAGAAATAATACTTTTGAATATTTTTCAAAGTGGAAAGAAAGAATAATTGAAATACAACCGACAATCCGTTGAGGTATAATGGCGTAAAAGCACTTTGAGGCATTCGAAATTTCCTCCTTGTTAATTAGCCTTTGAATTTTTTTGTCCTATCCGGATGCCCTGCACTTTTTTCGACGGATTACTTCTTTCATTAGAGTAAAGTGCATCTTTCAGCGAATCTAACATTTGATAATGATTTGACATGCGTTTAAAAGATACCGCCGAATTGTAACGAAATGTTATTACAGAAACTCCCGACGAGAATTGTCAGTAATTCTAACCAAGCGAAGCTACATAAAATTGATCGATCCAAAAGTTAAAAATGAGGTGGTTAAAGAGGTTCACAGCGAGATCTTCCACAAAATAATTACCGACGAATTTAATGTTCTGTTTGGACCGAGAGAGAACAAAAATATCCAGAAGTTTCTGTGGTGAAATTCCTGATGTACTCTTTACTTCCTGTTTGATGAAAATGTGAAGACTTGTCCGTCCCATAAAAAACTGCATAACACAAAATGAGTGCCTGCGGATTTTGAATGCAAGCGACAATGACAAATTACTTCTTAGCGTCATCTATTCAACACTCCGTGCGTTTAATCCACTGTGAATAATTTATAACTTTCAAAGCCTATAATCTTATCACGATGGGTTATGAATCTCGGTTACTAGTCTTAAGCTGAATCTTAAAGTAGCAATTGTTTGCAGGAAAATCATTAGAACTTCTGCTTAGTTAGCTTCTGAAGGATTATAAGAGGTTCTGATTCTTTTGCTTCTACTTCCAAATAAGGCGGAACTCGAGCCTCTGTGGTTGAAAATATTCGATAATGTCCCCTTGCCTGATTGGCATGGTACAGTGAATAATAAAAGTAAACCAAATTCAGTAGGAGTCATTCATTGCATTTTAACGGCACAAAAAATAAAAATAAAAGAAATTCTTTGAGTGTACTCTGTAAAAGATTATTAATAAAAAATGATAAAGCGAGTAGTTACTTTAAATGCATCCGGTCGAGCAAAATACACATGACCTCCAATATATATTTGTCCATATAAGTCAATTATCTGAAATGAATGAACATTGTCATTAGATTATAAGTTTGTACCACACTCCCTCCCTGACTACTTGTTTTAAAAAGTCAGCTTACTTGGCCGGCAATGTGATTCAGAGGCAGATAGGAGACGATGCTGAAGTCGGTCGTTGGAGCAGCTAAGTCCAGTTCAGCACTCGCATGCTCACTTGTCAGGTAAATGTACTGCAAGCAAAGATCTAGAGCTTAGCTTCAATTTAATTTGGCGCAAGATTTATTATTATTATTATCATTGTTTGGGGAAGCCAAACTCGGATCAAGTCCGGAAGCCAATCCCAGAGGCGGACCCAAAAGAGGGCCAAAGCCCAAGGGACTCAAATGCGAGGGAGGGAAAGTTATGCACTCGTGGGAGTATTGATGTTTGGGTGTAGGAATTTCCTTACTATATGACAGGTGTTTAGAATTATGGCTTTCTGTAAGGTTTTGTATAAGTGTGGGTTTAAATTTAGTGTTGACAGGCTTTTGTGTAGCGAGTGTGGAATAACCCCAGTGGCAGAAAGAACGATAGGAACAATGTGTACTCTGTTAACTCCCCAAAGGCGTTTTATTTCGTGCGCAAGATCCGTATATTTAGTGATTTTGTCAGTGTATGTCTTTTGTAAATTGTGTGTGTTGGGGATGGAGATATCAATTATGTAAGTCACTTTGTTTTGCTTATCTACTAGTGTAATGTCTGGTCTGTTATGAGGGATAGTTTTGTCAGTGATTATAGCTCTGTCAAAATATAGTTATATATATTTATGTGTGGTGTTCTCTAAGACAGTGTCGGGGATTATTATTATTATCATTGTTTGGGGAAGCCAAACTCGGATCAAGTCCGGAAGCCAATCCCAGAGGCGGACCCAAAAGAGGGCCAAAGCCCAAGGGACTCAAATGCAAGGGAGGGAGAGTTATGCACTCGTGGGAGTATTGATGTTTGAGTGTAGGAATTTCCTTACTATGTGACAGGTGTTTAGAATTGTGGCTTTCTGTAAGGTTTTGTATAAGTGCGGGTTTAAATTTAGTGTTGACAGGCTTTTGTGTAGCGAGTGGGGAATAACCCCAGTGGCAGAAAGAATGATAGGAACAATGTGTACTCTGTTAACTCCCCAAAGGCGTTTTATTTCATGTGCAAGATCCGTATATTTAGTGATTTTGTCAGTGTATGTCTTTTGTAAATTGTGTGTGTTGGTGTTGGGGATGGAGATATCAATTATGTAAGTCACTTTGTTTATTATTATTATTATTATTATTATTATTATTGTATATTCAGTAACCCCGTTTTGGGCTTTTCGCCTGTTGGGGGACAACATCGGGTTTGGACTTCCGGTTTATCTGGTGGTTCCCCCTCTCCTGTTGTTGTCACATTATTATTATTATTATTATTATTATTATTATTATTATTATTATTGTATAGCACTCTCCAGGAGTAAAAAACAAGCTCAGGGGAAAATTACTTCCACCATTTCGTCAAAACAGATACAACTAGGACACAAACAACTCTCAAACAAATTATAAAACCCAAGACAGAAAATAAAAAAAAAGCCTACTCATGAATAGCAATAAAGTGTTTCCGTAAAAGCTGCTTATAAAGATAACAAGATAAAGCACATTTAGGGATTTTACACTGAAAAATCACTGATCTTATTTCATACGGCATATCGTTCCAAAGGGAGATTGCGTTATATGGAAAACATCTAGATTTAAGAGAAGTCATCTTGCAGGGTACCACAAAAAAAATCTCCGAGTTTGTCGAATATTGGTACTGGACGCAAACCAGGCCCTGAGAAACGCTGCAGGATGTGTGTCATTACGTATCGCCTCCATCAATTCGGATCTAAAGGCCATTTTATTAATAACAGTAAGGGTGGGTAAGTTGTACTGTATACAAACTTTCGTCACTGAATCTAGTCTATTCAATTTAAAGGCGATCCTAATCAGGCGATTATAAGCAACCTTAAGTGTTTTCAAATTGGCTGTAGAGGTCGATGACCAAAATATTGCCCCATAAGCGATTTTTGGTACTATAACAGCGTTTATATATTGACATATTTGAGTAATGGTCAAAATGGATCTCAATCTCTTCACTAAATAGTTCTTACGATGTAACGTAGTTATAATATTGTCTACTAGGTTATTGAACCTTAGACCGGGATCAAAAGGAATACCAAGGATCTTGATGGAAATTTGGTTTGTCCCGTCTTTAGGGCCTATCATGATATGAGTTTTTGAGGAGTTAAGGCTGAGGCCTCTACAATTGTACCATTGGGACATATAGGACAAGTCTTGTCGAAGTAGATCTATCGCCTCGTCTTGATCTTGAGGTGGAAATGTGGTGAACAGAAAGTTATCATCGACATAACTTAATATATTACAGTTAAACCGGTGACTAAAAAGAGAAGCTGTAGAAACAGCATACAGGATGGGACCTAGTCCTGAACCCTGGACAATGCCTCGAGTAGATGGTTTACTAGTCAAGGGATTTAAACTGATAATATTAGTGCAGTCCCTTAAATAGTCATCAAGCAGATCCATATATCCTTTTGAGACACCCAAGGTTTCCAAATCATGGAGAAGCTGGGCTCTAGAAACAGTATCAAATGCCTTCGAGATGTCTGTTTGGGCGACAATGAATTTTAGGCCTTGGTCATAAGCTTCAATAGCTGTTAATAAAATATGGATGGGGATCCAGGTTGTTTTATATCCTGGTCTACTTCCTTTCTGATGGTGAGGAATTTGGGTCCATAAGTATTCAGTTAAACGGTAGAAAACAACTTTCTCGACTATCTTGGATAAAGGATTTAATACTGAAATGGGGCGATAATTGGAAATAACGTTCGTATTTCCTTTTTTAAAGATGGGTTTTATGCGGGCTATTTTTAAAGCTCGTGAGAATTTCTTCGTAGTAACAATCAGAGTACATAATTTGTAGATTATTAAATAGCCAGTTTGATTGAAAGAGCGTATAATCTTGGCAGTTATAGTAAGTGGGTAGCACGGTCCTTTGACCTGCACTTTTTTAATAATATAGTTTAACATCCTGCCGTATGGTATACCCGGTTGAGGAGATTCAACTGTCTGTTTAAAACCTCCAAACGGATGATTCGTTATGATTACAGCTGGAGGAAGTATATTTGTTGGATTATTCATCCAAGTTAAAAATTTATGAAACAATTCGGGAGGTAGTTGAGGTTTTCCGTTAATACAGTTTTGACATATCAGTTGCCAAAGCTGGGTAGGACTGTCGTACTGTGTCACGGCTTCCCTTTTAGCTTCACGGATGGCGTTCTTAAATATATATGAAGCTTCTTTATGAGCTTGGAGAGATTGAAGATTTCTATCACTGAGGTACTGATGATAGGTTTGCTGTTTGACTTTCCATTTGCTGGTTAGATCGTTATTCCACCACTTTTTATGATTTTTACAGGACGGTTTAGGGCATATAAGTTGAAAAGCAGCTCTCTTTGCTGCACTAGTCACTTCTGAATTAATCCTTTCAAGAAGTAGGTCTACGTCTTCGATGTTATCCAGATTCTCTAAGTTGATCCTATCTAAGTTCATACAGAAAACTTCACTTTTAAAGTGTGTATATGAAGGAATAGGATTATTTTGGTTCATACTCCTTCTACGTTGAAAGGTGGGAAAATAAAGAGTGGCTTGGATAACCATATGGTCTAGTTTTGACATGTTAAAATATTGCACATCTTTAATAAGAATAGTATCCTGTAGATAAATATGATCAATGGTAGACTGACTAGTGTTGGTAACTCTAGTAGGGTTGGTAAGTACTTGCCTAAGATGAAGGGCATCGGTACTAGTGGTCAACGTCCTAAGATCTAGCGAGCCAGTTTGAAAGTTACAATTAAAATCACCTAGTATGATGTTTGTTCTAGTTTCATCACATTTGCTGATCACTGTTACACAATCATCAATGGAGATGTATGAAGGTCGGTAAATTCGAGTAAAATTAATGCTTGTAGGGCCATGAAGACTTTTGATGATCAGATATTCCAAGCCTCTTATACTATTAGAATCAATAAGATGAGTAGTAATTGTATCCTTGACTAATATCATGACTCCCCCACCCCTGGTCTTTCGATCGGCTCTGAAGAGTTTATAACCTGGAATCCCAATCGTTTCATTTTCGTGGTCTGGAGTGAGCCATGTCTCTGTAATAAAGCAAAAGTGTATGGAGTTAATATATAGCAATGTCTGAAGATCGTTGATTTTAGTAAGGATGGAACGGGCATTAAGATAAATTATCTTCAAGATTAACGGTTTCCGAGGTGCAGAGCGTGACAGGCCTCCCCCTTTTGATCTTTCAGACACCAATCTATTTAGACACCAATCTTTCAGACACCAATCTATTTAGAACTTTAAAATAAAATTAGATTGCATTCAGTAGTAATTCACTATTAATTCTTTTAAAAAGGGGTTTTCAGAATGAAGTCTTTTCGTGGTGTTCAAAATGCAGAAACTGGCTCCATTTATAAATTTAGCAAATGAGCCAATGAAGGTAAAGCGAAGCAACACATGGAAAATCAGTCGAATTCTCACAATCCCCTCTAGAACAAGCTTTCGATGTTTATGGCTTCTTCCCATGGAAATTTTTTTACAAAATTACTTCAGATTATGTGTTTGGTGGAGCAACTTAACGTCGAATTACGTCAGAATTAATAAGGACTAGTAAAATTTTCATTTCTTTATAAAGCCTTTCAAAAAATTTTCAATAATTCCGATTTCCTTCATTGTAATTCCTTCCATTTGCTATACAGAGAGTTAACAACATATATCATTAGATCATTGGAGTTTTCAACAGATTTTTAGCTTAATATATCCTTAGATGGAAAATGTCTAAAGAACCAATCTGACATTGTAACAAAATAAATTAACCAATCTGATCTTGGAAATATTTTTCAAGCAATTAGATAGACTAGCAGTCAAGCTGGAATGTCAACTGCAGCAGTCTCGGTTATCCGGATTATTGATTGTTAGACAAATCCGGATAATCAAAAATTCCGGATGTACAAGTTTTACAGCTATATGTTGACAATTCATTCGTACAATTTTAAACGTCTTAAATAAACTTTATTTCAAGTGGGGTTTTTTTTTTGTAAGAGAAGTTCTATTTTTCGTGTGCAATGAATGAACATGAATGTAATAAAATATATTACAATGACGGTCAAATAAATGCTGATAAGTTTCAAGGAGGTTCAAAATTTCTAGTTTTTCGTTTATTGCTTAAACCCACACCCACTCGTTTCCTCTGCGACATACATGTACTAAAAGAGAAAAAGAGTTTAAACAAATTTCGTATTCAGAACGTTAAATATATTTAGAATTCGACACGTACAGTCGGGTGCAAAAGGTTTTTACCTGCTCCGTAGGAACTGAGCTTACCGGATGTTGATCGGTTGCAAGATCGGGTACTTTTACTGAGAGTCAAGGCAGATTAGACTGGACTTGTCCCTTCTAAATGAAAATAAGGGTAGCAGGTATACGCTTGGGATGTGCTGTTCACATGCTCAACTATGCTTAAGTCTAAACCTTTTTGCACCTGACTGTACATGTCAAAAGTTGCCATAATGTTACATTGTGTAGACTCCTAAGTGTATAAATAAAACAGAAATACTGCAGAGCACATTCAATTCACGTAAAATCGATTCAGTTCAATTCACTTTACTTTTTTAAAATTCTAAAAAGACGTTCAGGACATCAGTAAGCGTGATTCCATCATCTAACCAACCCACATATGCAACCGTTTCTCCATACTCTGAGGATTCCATATCGTGAGAAAAAGAAAAACGTGAAGAAAACATACTCCTCACAACATTTTCCACGAGCCTTCCGGATAATAGAGGGTCCGGTTATTAAAAATCCGGATAACCGAGACTGTAAGATAAAGTAATAATGAAAACTTTTCAGCATTCGGTAAATTTAAGAGCAGGAAATAAACAATGGTAAGAGCAATGAGACTTTTGCTCGTGGTCCCTGGTTTGATCTTAGTTCGCGGGATTTTTTCTTTCAGTTTCCACTTTTAAATGTTGTGGTGTATGTTCAGATGACGGTTGTTTATTTTCTTTGAATGATGTCTAAAAATACGCATACCATGGCATTTGTGTGTTAGGTCGAATGTCAATGTTTTTCTAGTCGTTTCAACAGATACATTGTATATATGAATATAGATACAAATGCGATCTAATATTAGAGATAATTTTGTAATGAAATTAATTTTCGTGGTACGTACATTGTCGTGTGTGAGCATAACTGCTTTGGGCGTTCCGGTTGTACCTGACTGAATAAAAACCATGATAAAATTACTGAAAACATTGATAATTGTAAACTTTATTCAATTACACATACAATTGATTGCTGTAATAAAAAGTCGTTTTTGAAAGATTACCGTGTAGATGGTTCCACAGCATTGGTTCACAGCCAAACTTTTGATACGACTCTGCAATTTTTCTTCGGGAACGGATTTTCCTATCTTCATCACGTCGTCCCACTACAAATTTAAATTTCATTATGTTATAATCATTTAGCAAAGTAATTTTCAGAACAGTTATTTTATGCATTAAAGCAAACGCTAAATTATTATTTGTTAGGTTTTAAATTGTGCTTCAATCCAGACAGGTAAAGTATCATACCGAAAAGACTTCTTCGTGCGTTGGTTTTCCAAGATACTGGATGATGGCTTTGAGGTGTGGTAGATTGTTCCTCACCTGAAGGATTTTGTTCAACTGAACCTCTGTGTCGACGACGACGATATTGGCTCGACTGTGTTGCAATATATATTCGCAAGCACTTGGCGAATTCGTGCTATAAATGCCCGTTGAAATTCCCCTACAGAAAGAGTGAATGTATTCTTATTTAACTGCTGTAATACTCTCATTTTACTATTTTATTGTCATGTTCTCATAAAAGAAAGGCACTTTCGGTTATTTTATCTCTCTCCAGTCTTTCAATGAACTTAAACTTTCTTAATGTAAAATAAAGAAAAGAGAGGGAATAAAAGATTTCAAACGCACCAAGATTTTTTTAAGATTTCCTGTTTGTGCGAGGGTCGGCCATACAGTCTTTACAATGACCATGAAGGAAGAGACTTTGGGCACGCGCAGCTAGTCTTTCCGTACACGCTTTTCAATTTGCATACATTCAGATGCAGAAAGAGTATTTATTATAGCCCGCGTTTCGATATTCCCAATTGCTGCGCCATATTACTGTAGATTGGTGCTCTGACGGGATCCACAAAATTATGCTTAGCGTGCAAGAGTGTGGCTACACGCTACCATTGTCGTTTCACTGCTGCAACCGGACTTCCATGGTGATTATAAGGAACTTATGACCAACCCTCGCATAATAATTACACTGAGGAACAATTTGAAACAAAATTTCTGTTGAGTTCGATTTTTGTTGTTGTTTTAGAGTTAAATAGGCATGCTGATTTCAAAACTGTAGTTAGTTTTCTTCTGCCACGTCAAGTTTTTTCTCTACACTTTATGTGAATGTGACCACTCTCCGCGGGATCGAGCGTGAATCATAGGAAGGCATTTCCTAGCCTGTCATATGAAAAGATTAAGGCCGGTGTGTTTGATGGTCCACAGATTCGGCAGCTCGTTAGAGATGAACATTTCATCGAAACAATGACAGAAATTCAAAAGAATGCTTGGCTGGCATTCAAAAAACATTGTCAAAGACTTTCTTGGAAATACATGAGCACAGAATTACACCGAAATTGTGCAGCAACTCTTGGAGAGCTTCAAAATGCTTGGTTGCAACATGAGCATCAAATTGCATTTTTCACATTCCAGAAAAAGCTATAAGCGAATATTTTTAACTTAATATGTATGTTTACCGTTTGGTATAGAAACTTTACTATTTGTATGAACACAATTTAACTTGCAGTAACTATATAGGGTGATTCAGAAAGGTAGGTCAAGACTAAAATACCATGTACAGTTTGTAGGGGGAAACAAAATTTTTCCTATAAACATGGGTCCGGAAATGCATCCTTACAGAGATAATGCAACTTGTATGAGGTAGGAATGACATTACAGTAGGTGTTCAAAATGCCGACCCTGAGCCTCGATGCAGGTGTTTAGTCTGCGGACGAGATTCTCGCGAACTCTGGTGAAGATGTCCGGAGAATCACTGACTTCTCCGCACGCTGTAACAATTTTAGCTACAAGGTCATCGGGATGGTCGACTGGTGTGGCATACACCAACTGCTTGATGTGGCCCCAAAAAAAGAAGTCCAGAGGTGTCAAGTCAGGAGACCGGGGTGGCCATGGCACAGGACCTCCTCTCCCAGTCCATCGCTGAGGGTATGTCCTGTCGAGGTGAGCTCTGACCTGCCGACTGAAGTGGGCAGGAGCACCTTCGTGCTGAAACCACATCCGCTGTCGCACTAACAATGGCGCATCGTCAAGCAGTTCAGGAACAGCAAACCGTAATAATGTCAGGTAGTTTTGTCCACTTAACCGATCTGGCAAAATGTTCGGCCCAATCAAACGATTTCCAATAATTCCAAACATATTTAATATAGCCTCAGATGTACATTTCGTGAACCAAGTTCACTTCATCAGTGAGAAAGGTGGACAAATATGTTTTGTGGATTTGTGGTTTGTGTTGTCTTTATTTTCTTTATTCCAGTATCCACAGTTTCTTGACGTTGTTTTTTAAAGTATATATAGCCTTTGTATGAATAAAACTATGCTTTGTGAACAGTATATTTGGTACGTTTTCCCTTTTTCTTTTATATGCACATTTTGTATGACTTTTGAGACAAAGAGAGGGTATCCTGTAGCTTAAAAAGTTGACGTGATGGACAAAAACTGCGGTTATTTTTGGATTCAGAGCCACAAGTTAGTCAAAAACAAGTCCAGATCTAAGACGACGAAATTGCTGTTCCCCAGTGTTATATATTAAAAGGGCAATCTGTATTTTCAGGGCTCCCAAATTTAGTACTATATTTTATCGTTTGTCTTAGGACGTTGAGCAAATTACAAGAGGGTTAGGTTTATTGCAGAGGGCTAGGTTTATTTCAACAGTAAATTGTTTGGCAATATACTTACCCGGCAAATATCGAACCAAGATTGGAGAGAAACCATTCTGGTGCATTAAATCCAAGAACTGCGACAGAGTGAAAACGCTCCAAGCCTAACTGATTTTTAGTAATCAAAAAAAAAAAAAAAAAAAAAAAGAAAAGAAAAAAAAATCTAATAATTTGCAAATTAATAGGATTTGGGAAGGTTTTATTTAAAATATACTTCATATTTGTAGCCTTTCAAATAATATTTAGATGACGAAGATTTAAGAAATAAGAAGCCCTTGAGATTCCCTCGATAAATTGAATGTTACGGGTCCGCCAGCAAAATCCGGACAAAAGTTAATTCGAATTTCATGCCACAGTTAAATCTTGATACACAAACTAGATGGTTCTAAGCCAGATGTACATGCTAAACGTTTATGACCTTAAAATGGCCGATTTATTGATGAGAACTAACACGGAATGTAATCGTAGAGTAGCGAAATACTTTGTGCTGGGCGTTCGGTGACAGAGATCGTTCGTTTCTTTGGATATCCGAGATCCACCGTTTACGACATCGTACGAAGGTACGAAACGCAGAAAAGTCTGAAAAAATGGTCTGCTAAACCAACACGGCGACCTCATTCGAAGGAGAAGCATGCAAAGATCCCAGTTATTATTCTAAAATTTCAAGAGATCATTTTGGAGTCCAGTTTGAATCATTTGGATGGAGCGTTATTGTAAGCCCAAACATTCCAAAATCGCATTTCTTCAAGCTGCTGTGGAGACAGCATTTGTAAACTTTGATAAGGACTAGTTGAAGAAGTGATCGCAGCGAGAGTGACAAAATTAAGGAAGGATCCCTGAAATATAATACCTTTTTCATGCAAACTGTTTGATTTGTCCGGATTTTGCTGGGGCAGCCGATATGTAATTCTCACTTTCATGAAAGCTTTCGCCACAGTATGACAATCGTTCCAGTAGTCTTCGTAGGTCCAGTGTATCCATTTGCCTTCCCTTTCGACCGACATTGCTCTTCTGTTTGGATATCGCTCCACTGTTTGTCGCATGTACGTCACTAATGATATGGGTTTCCGCGAAGCGGGCCCAGTTTCACTTAGTAGCAATTTCACAGGACTATCCGGATGACATGTTTTGAACGATTCCGCCGGTAATACATGGTCAGGTCCTGAACATAGAAAAATTCTTAAATGAGTTTTAATTAAAAATCTATTTTCTTTAGGAAAGAATGTTTCGACAAATTTAAGGATAATTTCAACTGTGGTATTATACAAAGTGTAAATCAAATGTTGGGCGCTACTTGGAGACAAAATAAACGAAAATGTTCGTGGAAGTCTTTTAATAGACGGCATACGTTTCGAGAAAATTAAGTTTGAAATTCGATGTCATCAGTGGTTCATGCACAATGGCGCTCCCGCCCATTTTAATCGTACGGCTCGAAATTATTTGGAAACTAGCTATTGTCATAAATGTTTTCGGGGAGGGGAAAATTCGTGGCCCCCTCGTTCCCCAGACCTCAATCTACTTGATTTTTATCTTTGAGGTTACTTAAAATCAGTGGTTTATTCCACACCAATTAATGAACTGCTCTATGCCAACGTATCGAATTGGGCTGTCAGCAAATCAGAGCAATACCTGGTATTTTTGAGCGCGTAACAAAGTGCATCGACGTTCACGTTAGACATTTTGAACACTTACTATAAATACGTACAGTACAGTACTAATTATCGTTCAAAAAAACCGGTGTTGTGCAACCAATACGTTGTTTCTCCTTGTTTAAACCACGCTTGTGGAAACTTGAGATTTGATATGAAATAATTGCATTGCCGTGAGGTTTCACAACCGCACTGCCGTACATGACGTTTTCACATATGAAAGTCATTTTCTCGAAACTTGTGCCATCTATTAAAAAACGTCCAAGAGCATTTTCGTCTAAGTTTGTCCTTAGGAAACGAACCTTCAAGTAGCGCCCAATTTTTAATTACTCCCTGTATACATGTTCGCGTTGTACGATCAGTTCGTTAACACGTTATCTCCCTATTTAAAGCGCTTACTGTTATAGTGTGCTTTATAATAAATAAAATATTGGAGTAGCGAAGATTCCCAAATTGTCGCAACCTCGTCTGAGCCATCCTTCTATACACAGACACATACATGCAATTACGTATATATGTGTGAGAATATAAATATTTCTTTTGCGTGATTGTATATCGCTCCCTGCTAACAGTGAAAATCAGAGAGTAAGATTCCCTATTTAGTTACCTTCCCAATTTATAATAAAGTCACCTTCGTGGCGAGCGATCGAATCATCGATAGGCATTTATGGTTCTCCAGCTAGACAATTGCTCCAGCCACTTTGAAAAATAGTGTAAGAATATCTATCCATTTTACGTTTTAAATACTTCAGTAAAAGATAAAGAATTAAAAATGTAAATGGGCGGAAACTTTTTTTCTTTCCGATTTCCCTCGTATAATATTAATAATAATAATAATAATAATAATAATAATAATAATAATAATAATAATAAGATTTTGATTTGGATTTTGGGATTTATTCAATTATATCTTATTTACAGATTTATTAACAATTAAATTTAGACGCCTGGTCGCGTTTATACTTATCGATGTCTTTGTCATGTCTGATTTTCAAAAAAAATAAAATAAAATAAAATAAAAATAAAAAATGAAAAAAAAAACAAAAACCAAAACAATCTTATGCCCCTTTAAAAAAAAAGAAAGACGTCTTTCACAATTTTCAGTTTTTAATATTTGTCCTTGGAATTTTTATTTATAATTGTGAATTATCTATTTTAGTAAAAATTTAATCGCTGATGGGCTAGGATTACAAATATATGAGACTTGCCTAATGATCGACAAAACTAACTTTCGTTTACTTGAGGATGAAACCGAAATCGACAAAACACTAACCGAAATCGAGTGATTTATTATATTTAAATAAGTTTCGATGTATTAATAATATATGATGTAAAAGAAAATGTCAAAAGTAAATTCATCCATATGGGGAGAGTATGATGAGAAATGACCGTGAACTTTGCTTGTGAAATAATTAGCCTCAAGACGATTGATTAGAAATGAACTTGTGAAGGTTAAAGATCAATCTTTGGCAAAAATTATGTCATCGACATGGAGTGATTTGATTCTTCCATCTCAGATCATACGTTATTAGTGTATATATTTATGTATTTTTTTCTATTTTATTTAAAAATAGTATTAAATTTTTTAAATATTTTAAAATTTATTTTTAATTTCCTTTAATTTGCAACATTTTTCTTTTAATGCTGTCAAGTTTGGCTATAATGAGGAATTGCCGTCAATAACTTACTGTCTTCGAGAATTATGTTGAAATTATACTGTATAGTTTTATTGTCATATTTCAAATTAATTATATTTATAATAAAGTCTCATTATTAACTTCAAGGGTCATTGCTGTTTTAAAGCACATTTTTTGGAAGGATTTAGTCAACTTCTGGGTTATAATTTTTAAATAATGGTAACATGGTTTTAAATAAATTGCTTAGAATGTTTACTATCGAAAATTATAAATCTCTGAATTTTTCTACATATGAATAAAATGCAACAAAAATTTAATATGCAAAATTGAATGTTAATGAAGAATGAGAAAGTAATATCTATTCACACATATTTCATTTTGTATTGTACTTACAGTAAGAAGAGGAAAAGTCCGCTGTCCACAATGATATTTGATTCATACACTAATGTGCATTTCGGCAGCCAGGCTCACATGAATTAAATGTCATTGTGGACAGCGGACTTTTCCTCTTCTTATTGTAAGTCAATCTCCACAGTTGTTAATCTTCTTTACTTTTTTGTATTGTACTATTAATTAGAGTATTTACCAGTATTTTAAGGCAAAATTCTTTATAATAAAATAATTTGATAGAAGACTATCCAGCGCTTCTGATTGCAAAAACTGATTTAGATACACACCTAATTGATGAGGAGGTTCATAAGTGTCGGTGAAATCGGCCGCGATGATTTCTTCTAATTTTGTTCTCTTGTACTGAATACCATTCATCATCTCCGGCTTAGGTGACATTGCTAAGATGAAATGGTTTACTTCAAACTCACTTAGGAGCTAAGAAAAGTTCGCTGCTAACAGAAGAACTCAAAACATGTGGCTAATCTTGACTGACGATATTTATGATTCCTTGTCGGTTTAGGAATGGAAACGATAAGGACGATGAAAGCCGGGTTGTCGCCACTTTGTAACCAATAGCTTTGCACCGATTCTCCAGTGATCGCCAATTATCATCCCTCCCTTACGAGTCAATGGCGAAAAAAAGACGAATCCGCTTATCATCACGTGGCGATCAAAGAACAAGAGGATTCGGATTTTCATGCACTTTCTTACTATAGAATTAAGTAAGGTACTTGAGAACATGTATACAGTCTTCAGGAAAGAAAAGCAAATAGAATGCAAAAGCAATAATAGAATCGAGGGTACGATTGGAGAAAGTGAGGGAAAACGGGCGCAGTTATTATCCAGTATACTTCTTTGAACGGTGATGTAGTAACTCTTTCAATAGGGAGTGACAAGAGGGAGAAATATTTACTACTCCCACCCACCACCCTTAAAGCCTATAACGCCCCTTTTCCGGTCCAACCGAAAATGATGTTCATTGTGTTAAAAAAAAAAGAAGAAAGTTTTTAAAAGTAAAAACGTAAGGAAAATCTTTTTCCGAATGTGATTTATTACCTCGAAAACCTCTGAACGTGATTTTCTTTGCTTTATAAGAAAGACTTTGTTATGAGTGAATTAATATTTTCTTTATTAAGCCAGATGTTTTGCTATTTCTTTGTCGAAGACTATTATCTAGTGAGAGACTGAAATTAGATTTCCTGAAACGATATCTGACGGTTACTGATTGTCCTGATAAAATAATAACTTTGAAGATAGTCTAATTATTTTTTTAATGAATCGCCAATGACAATTTTCAGTTTATTATTTGTTTTGTGTAAAAAGGAATTTGTTATTATTTGTTATAGGAATTTTGCTGTCGCAGTTTCCCTTTGTTGGACGACGTGGCCAATAATGCTTACCCGTTTATGAGGAACAGAGCGGGCAGATTGTTTTTTGACTGTATTAAAGAACTTTAAGATGGTGAATTGCACTAAAAACCTCACCGATCGATAAAAAAAAACAAACAAACCAAAAGAATGTTTTGTTCAAGTCTTTAAAAGTTGGTAATTCGACTATTACGATTGATTATTGCATTACTTGAAATAGTAATCGTTTTGTGTTGGAAAATACTGTCTTGAAACAATTCGCTACTTTCAGTTTAAATAGGATTCGAATTAGTTTAAACATGGGTTTTAAAACACAGAGCACCAATCCCAGATAACATTCTCTCATAATAGCTATTAGAACGAATTTTTATGCTAATCAGTCATCTATTTTTTAGTTTAAAAATGGAAGAATCCTACTTTCGCTGCCATTTTTTCAAAAAAAACAGCGCCCTCTTTATTCACTGAAAGTAGCGAATTGCTTTCTACGGGATGGTTGTTACAACAAACTTCTTACGAGAATTACGATCGTTTACCAGGAAGGACTGCATATGATGCAACGGAATTATTCTCAAAAATAAAACGCTTCTGGCAAAAAGCGTTACCTTGATCCTTCATCATGAATAACTAGGGTTCTACCCGTCAAAAATGACGGAGAACTTTTCAATGCTTAATGCACTATATAAATTTTTATTACATTTTTATTTTATTTTTCCTTTTTTTGTTATACATTCATTTACATTTAAAAATTTTTTTTACATTTTAAATATCTCAATTGAGAAATTTGAGTTTAATTCAGCAGATGTTGAATTTATTGTTAATACATTACTCCAAAAAGCCTTTACCAAGTTTTTAATATTTTAGTATTTCTTTAATATGTGCATAAATCAAAGTAAAAACTATTATATATTGCATTGGCATCGGGATCTGATCCACCCTGAATAAATCAGATTATTTTAACAAGTTTTTATTTTTCCCATACAAATTTGATTTGGCTGCCCTCCCCCTCCCCTTCCCCCCGTGGCTACTCCCATGCATTTGTGCTAATAAACCATATAAAAAAAACAATAAAACCTCAGATCCTTAACATTGGTGGTTACATGAACAAGAGAAGAATCATAATTGAAATTAATTTTATTTACCTTGCAAAAGGAAAAGATATTTAAAGACTGTATATTTGTCCTATAGAAATTAGCTAATTTCTTTATTTTCCAAAAATTAGTTTCTCTTAGCTAATTAAATGTTCTTGACCATTTTTGAGTTAAATTTCTTTAGCTTGACATGGGCACGCAGCTCGCAGTATCACCCTTCTTTGTGCATTGCATTGTAGCGTTACAGCCATACACACAAACAAACTGACATAGGAAATTATATTAGTAGATGTCAGTTTCCAACGTTTGTGTTTTTGCTTCTTAGTTTTCTATTAGGATTTCTATCTTTCGTAATTTTCTACGACCAAATGGAAAGGTCACCAAAACCAGAGTGTTATTTGCCTAGACCAGGACTGTCCAAGATTTCTGTCCGCGGGCAGCGCCCGTGCATGCGGGTGATCTTCCTTACCCCCCTATTGCACATTGCGTTGATCAGTTCCTTAAAGTCGAGTTGCTAATTATCAATTCGAGATTGTAAAAAAACCCACAAAAAAACGAGAAAGTTTACCATTTTATTTTCTTCGTTTTAATATGACAATTTTCTCGATGTCAGGTAGAATTGTATTTTTTTCCCCGATAGGACATGATTGCATATTAAGCATTTCAAATCCGATCTGTGAACAATGAAAAAAAAACATATTCTCCCACTCCGATTTAAATACTGGTTCAGTGATTTTATGCTTTTTCGGAATGTGCGCCATGTTATGCGAGACGAAAAACAAACAAGTATCAGTAACAAAAGAAATAATGCCTCATTTAATGCAATCACCCCCTAAAGTCTGGCAACACTGCATAGGAAAAACTATACCCACTCCCGTCCTGAGTTTTGGACTATCTCCTCGGCTTTGCCCGTGAGCTTTGCCCGCGGGCGACGTGCACGATTTGGACGGCCCTGATATAGACCAAGAAATGTTATCAGGAGTTTGCGTTATCAAGCAATACATCATGATTAATGTTTTAGCGCTTATTACTTTTGTCAGGCTTCCATGTAAGCGGAATCTTGTTAATGCGTTACATAGCCCGAAAAGATCCGTTTTCGCAAGCTTTGGGTAAAATGATTATATAATGCTTTTTGGATTTGAAATGTTAAGCTATTGGCAAGTCCAGTAGAAGTGGGTGATATCTGGCGGCCACAACACAAAACACACAATGGCGACCGAGAAGGGTATAACCAGAGACAAATGAAAGTAAGAGACTGGCAGTGCCCTATTCATTTTGCTGAGCGCTACTGGTGCCACCGGAAGTGCAGCGATCTCCATTATGGGAATGGCAGAAACGTATGGTGGCGTATGTTCTCAATGTTATTTCAGCTGTTTTTGTAGATGACTTCAAGAGGTATTAGTAAGCGTAACCTGTTTTCTGATTTTTTTAAAAAAACTTTATTGCATTAACTAACGATAACGTATACTTTTAATGACTTTCAATAGCTGATTCAATGCCTTACGAATTTTTAAAAGAGCGCGTACAACTCGCAACTCCTATCGTTATTGTAATAATGGAGGCTTAGCCAGAGACAAGTGAAAGCATAGATGAAGAAAACTGAAGAATAAGAGTTTGGCTTCCAATTGTTACGCCTAATAAGATGTATCCACTTTTTACGAAGAATGTCATCCTTTGGAAATCTATTGTGCAAATATTATACCTGGTTATACGAGCTTGGTGCTCATTTATTGAGTGACAGTTGTTTTTTTAATGCATTCATCACAATAAAAATGTTTATCACAATACTTTTCTTTATTGAAATATCAATTAGATGTTTATACTTTAAAAAATTTAACAAGCTGTGTCACAAAATTATTTTAAGAAAATAAAAAAAAATGTCATTTTAATTTTTGTTTATCTGCCAATAATGGAATGTTGATAAAGTCAGAACATTTAACTGGGAAGATATTTAAAAGTGTTTCTTACTATTGATAAATAAACCTAACATAATTTATCAAATTTTAGCTAATTGATTTTAAAATTTTAAATTAAAAGAAAATCTGGTAACCTAAAATACTTTTAAAAGATACTTACTAAAAAGTACTTAGTAATTACTTTCACTTGGCGCTGATAATAATCAGTTTATTAATCCACATATTGTAAAAAACTATTAACATATTATTAATACACATGATTACTTGTGAAATGAAATATTGGATCCTTTTAAAAAACGATTTGTGCAATTATATGCACAACAACTGACAGGCATGTTTTTTCTTTCATAAATTATGAAACAATAGATTCGCGCCAGAACAACAATGAGGGTTATTTTAAAAAGGGGGGGGGGGGGGGGGTTCACTTTCGCTTGTCTGTTCTCATTTCGATCTGTATCAGTTTTTTTGCTTTTTTCTTTATATTTTTATTAAAAAGCAATTAATTTACGAAAATTCTCATTTATAAATTATAATTTTAAAGTAAATAAAATATACAGTTCATTAATTATAATCCAAATTATTGTTGATATGTATATTTTATTTTATTTACCTTAAATAAAGGAATTTATAAAGGAGAATTTTCGTAAATTAATTGCTTTTTAATATAAATTATAAAAAAAAACAACAACAACAACAAAAAAAACAAAAACAGATACAGATCGAAATAAGAAGAGAGACAAGAGAAAGTAACCTTAATATGGTCCGGTGAGTTATTATTATACTCCATATCAAAGGTAATTTGATGTAATCTGTATATTTTATTTACTTTAAAATTATAATTTATAGAGGAGAATTTTCCTAGTTAATTGTTTAATATAATATCTTCCTCCTTTTTCATTTAAAGTATTTTTTTTAAATTTATGTTTAAAAATAACTTTATTTATCATCAAATAAATTTTTATCAGATGGGCCGATTTGAATGATTTTTTTTTTGTTTAATAGAGCAAGTTTTTCTGGTGGTTCCATAATAAATTCATCGAGATATCTTAGGTAGATATTAGAAAAAATAAATGTTTGCGATTGATTCACATGCATTGCCTACGGCGATCAGCTGTTTCTTGCCAATCCCGATATGGCGGCGCGAAGGCACCACTAGAGGGGAGGTCACTGCCAGTCTCTGACTTTCATTTGTCTCTGGGTATAACACGTTGGTTTTCATTAGGCTATGAGACAAAGGCCGTGCCAGGATGACAGGCGGTAAGCATTAAAGCGAATCATAAATACTGCTGTGTAGTTGGATGTAAATCAAAATATGATTCTGAAAAGCACATAATTCTACATACATTTCCAAAGAATATATCTTTAAGAATAGAATAATAATGCTGAAGTTTGGAAAACGTGTATCGAAAACCGATTTCATGCATATTTACAGGTTGCATTTGCAAGATTGAAATTATTATTTTCCATCTAGGCTTTACCGGATTGATTTTGAGTCTGTTATGCTAGCATCTCACAACCCACATGTATGCTTTGATCCAATTTAGGTAGAAATTTTGCAGTTTAGGAGTTAAGTTTGTTGAATAATTTTATAAGTTGATGTTACTCATCACAGCATTACTATCACACATGGCTTGAAACAACAATTTGACATCTTCATGGACATAATTTCTTCTGCATTCGAATGATATGATAAATCCAAAACGGGGCGGCTGGCTAATGATGAAAATTTTCGAAAATTTTTTATGAAAACATCTCTCACCCTGTCATTTGAGAAAGTTCAAAACTTGTTGTAGGGTAGCTGTACCAGTAGTTGACAGTGTACCAGTAATTGACAATCCACGATTTAAAGGCTTTTAATAAAGTAACAAAGCAAGAAAAGGGACTGGGGTTGCCACCTCTTATTAAACAACGTATTAGGCTTCCCAGAAAAGTAAAAAACTAGGAACTTTGCTCCCTATTATGGCCGCAAACACGTGTCGATTGTTCAATGCCTTATCGAGTCGAAAAAAACCTTGTAATGAACCACTACGCGAGGGTTTGAGTACTTGAATTTATTTCATGAATGTTATACAATATTTGTTATTAATTTTACGTGAACCTTTTTGTGTGATCAGTGGACAATACTTTTAGTAGTAACAGAATTTCTGATGACTAATTTGTTAACTGTTTTAATCCACCGTCAATTACCAGAATCCAGATATGTAGTGTCACTAGTAATTGACATAACCTGTCAATTATTGATAATTTCTGTGTTTAAAAGAAAAAAAACGAACACAAAATATACTAATGTGGTTTAGAATGTAGGGTAATACTAAGGAAACATGATGGTTTTAAGTGTAACTTCTGAATTTCCAGTATTTGACCTAACTGTGTCAATTATAAGAACTTGACTGTCAATTTCTAGATCACCCACTTTGACATAAATCTTCTAGGCCCTATTCGCCGATTCTTTTTGTTGGTCCTGAATCTTGTCACAGAGACGATCAACAGATAGCCCAGGAAAAGTTATCTTCCAATAAGAAAACTACTATTCTGTTTACTATGATAAGACGTAGCATAGGATGAATTGGATGAATTTTGCAAAGTAGGAGAACAGTTGTCAAACATGAAGTTTTTCTATGAACAAATTGTTGGCCAAGATCTGATGATACTACACTACTGGAAAACACCTTCATTTTCTATGGTCTTTGCACTCTACATGGGAATAGACTGATTTTATTTATTATTTCAAAGGGGAAAAAAAGATAAATGATCAATATGAACAACTTAAGTTTTAAAAAGCACAATTTTAGTTATGTTAAATACTTTACACATTCTTAAAAATGCTTGATTTCTTCAGCTACTTTTGAATGTTATCAATTTTTTTTTGTAAAAATATATAATAAAAATGTGTAATTAAAATATTGTCAATTACTGGTGAAACTGCCTGTCAACTTCTGGTGCATTAACTGTCAACTAATGGTGATTCATGCATTAGTTAGGAAAAAATTTAATAACTTAATAGCTTCTAAAGATATAATAATTGTACAGAGATTGGCGCATTCTGCATTCTATTTACAATTTAATGGTATAATTAGAAAAGTTTCAAAATACAATTTGATTTACGTACACAATTTTGTTTCACAGTAATGTCTTAAACTGTCAATTACTGGTACATCTACCCTACGAAACTCCACATAAAACAAATTTTCCATTACTTTTTTGTACAAATTTTATTCTCTTGTAACTAAAGTTCTCTTAAAATAACTCAAAATATTATCAGTATTATCAAACGGTAGCATCAATGTTGCTTAGACTCCAAAGATGATTCTTCTCTTATGGAGATTTCACTTCAAATGGCCTCTCTACGCTTTCTATCTAAGCACTTCTTATTCTTCTCCTTTCACTTTTCAATCCTATCTTCTTCTCTTTCTTAATTTTGCTTGTTAAGTAGGATGTGCTTTTTAATTTTTTTAATTAACTGATTTTTGTTTTTTTACTTTATAAAGGGTTCACCAAAACCAAGCGAGTGATACCAACCATATTATCGAGCACTCACGATACAGGCTCTGTTGACTTTTATTCGATACTGCCGATACCAATACCACCGAAATATGCAATATCGTATCGGGTATCAGCCCAACTCTACTTTGCAGTGTTAAATTAGGAATGTATTTAAAAAATTTATTAGGTTACTGGTTTGAACGCAGAACCCAACTATTGTGTAGTAATGTGTTTTCGTTAGACGCTTTCACAAAATATTAAATATTTTCTATTAAAAAACGGCCTCTCCTTCTATCAAATAACACTTCCTTTCAATTTGTTTATTTTCTAATTTAATATAAGCAAAGATGTTGGCCAAAGTTACCATTAAAGTCATTTTTTTTCGCAATTTAGCGCATGTGAAGAAGCCAGCAGAGTTTTATTACAGTGGCTAGAAGAAATAGTGTGTCCATTGCCGCTGATTTCGCGTCATCATGACTGATGACACCGCCAGAAGGCACGACAATCTAATGCGCCGACAATTACCCTATAATGCATGGGATTCAATGTAAGTTTAACAGCACGAACGCTTTAAAAATACTTGTTTAATAAAATAAAATAAGATTGTAAACTTGAAATAATATCCAGATAAACTAATTAAATGAATTTCAAAGCAGTATTCGTTTTATTTATTATTTAATCGAATAGCTGTTGTTATAAAAAGTTAAGCGCAGAAGATAATTATATGGAAATGTGTAATGGTTT
Source organism: Rhysida immarginata (assembly GCA_023313115.1). Taxonomy (NCBI): domain Eukaryota; kingdom Metazoa; phylum Arthropoda; class Chilopoda; order Scolopendromorpha; family Scolopendridae; genus Rhysida; species Rhysida immarginata. The sequence goes on along the minus strand of JAHWFO010047825.1, from coordinate 4,176,184 downwards.
TTAAATTGAAATGTTCTTTTTATATTTTACAAATTTCATAATTTATAATTTATTACATGTTATTGTGTACGCCTGAGCTTTAAAAGTTTACTTTTCTCACATTTTGCACTTCTTTCTTCGTTTAGTGTTTTTACTAGAAAGTGCAAGCGCGTAAGAACGTAGAACTTGATAATGCTATTTGTTACTGCAGGGTTATGTTATTATATTTTAAATTTTAATTTAGAGACACATAACGAAACCGTAAAACAAATGTAAACCAACCAAGAAATGAGAAAAATGGCTATTCGACTACATAATAAATAAAACGAATACTGCTTTGAAATTCATTTAATTAGTTTATCTGGATATTATTTCAAGTTTACAATCTTATTTTATTTTATTAAACAAGTATTTTTAAAGCGTTCGTGCTGTTAAATTTACATTGAATGCCATGCATTATAGAGTAATTGTCGGCGCATTAGATTGTCATGCCATCTGGCGGTGTCATCAGTCATCATTACAATCTCATGCTTGCATTTAGTATTCAATTGCCACACTATTACTTCTAGCCACTGTAGTTTTATTTATACCCTACAACTCCTCCATGTTGGGTGACTGTGGCACCACCTACAGGCCACTGAACTTACCAATAACACTTAGTCTTAACCCTGAAGTAGCGTTGACATTTTTCATAGCCATTTCATATGGCTACTTCAATCCAATATGTATATTTTGAAGAATAGTTTATAGCAGTTCTTCAAACTTTAAAGATACACGGAACCCATTATATTAAATTGTTCAAAATTAGAGATTTCACGATTTTACATGTTTCTTAAAATTCGTACAGTTTTAATTTGCTAATGACTAAAAAAGAAATCACAAGGTGTGAGGTCGGGGCTCCGCGGTGGCCACTTTGCAAGTTCTAGGTTATTGTTTGCTCGACCAATCCACCGCTGTGATTTTATTATGGGGGTGTGTAAAGGACAAGGTCTTCACCCTACCCCTTCCCCGTGACCTAGACGAGCTGAAAGAATGCGATACGTGGGATTGATGGAGACATGTTAATGCGGGTTTGGGACGAATTCGACTACAGGGGGGCATATTGAACGTCTTTAACTGTGTCACAATAAACTTCAAGAGTTTTTCTTTAAGAATCCGTATGTGGTGTGTCTATATTCTGAATAGCTTTGATGTAATAAATTTTTAAAAGTGTGAAGTTCTTTTGTAATCAGCCTGTATTTTAAGCTCATGTGTGGAAGTTATCAATTGTAAGAGATGAAGTCAAGGATGAAAATGCTATGACTATCAGCTAGGGTTAACTATAATAATTTATATAGTTAAAATAAATTTTTCAGTAAAAGAGAAATCAATAAAAATACATTATACTGTAAGCATACAGATAATTCTCTTTATTTATGCAACATGTTTCGTCTGATGGCATTATCAAGGATGTTATTAGATTACAGGAAGGAAAATTTCAAATTTTTGAAATAACTGGTTAACTTTAAGAATTTGACCGAAGCATCGTTACCATGTGGATGATATTATGGGTAACATTGTTGGTTAAAATTTAAAATGCATTACATTTCGGATAAAATAATTTGCGAGTTAAAGTGCAATAAGTATGAAAAAGTAAGTGTCTTAAACTATGCATTAACGGTTGTCTTCAGTTCATTAACAATTTTAAAGCTATAAGATGCGAACCTTTTCTTCAGCTCCATGAACAAGTAATAATTGCTTTGCATGAGGTCGGGGTTGCTTGTGGATAGTCAAATTTTTTTCCAGTAAAAATGTTGCAACAGCTAATAGAAGTCGTGCAATATCGTATAAAAGAACAGTCTCAGTGCCATGTCTTTAATTTTCAAGCGCAATACTCTTTTATCCATGACACAGAGTATAAACTTTTTGCAGGCGTGTTAGTGAGCGTGGTTCGGCCCGGCGAATCCATTTTAAATTCCCGCCCAACCCACCCTAGTTCAGAGAGAGAAAAAAAAAAATTTTCCCCCATGCCACATCTAAATTTCCTTCAAGCTTTGTAATACGCATTATTAGGTACGGACATTAATGATATTTTAAACTTTAAGAAAACCAATAAGGAAGATGCGTTTTTGGCAATAGTGTTATTGACAGGAAGTGGTTGCCTGAACGCTCTTAATTTGCCCGTACAAAACTAACGGGCACTACTCTTGCTCGAAGAAAATTTTTCATATTAACATGATTGATTTCATATGGAGCATACTCCCTGTGGAAAAAGTCCGAATAAAACAACAATATCACACGTCAATCCTCCTGAGAAGGTAAGCAGCACTTAGAAAAAAACGCAGATATGACTTTAAATTATCCCACTCAAACAACATCACACATCTCTAGCTCTTTTTGCTAATAAAAACGGGATCGCAGCAATAGTGTTTATTGTTGCACTGATTATAATTCGCTCACACAGCAGAGAAGAAGAATCCTACAAGGACTGGAGCTTGCCATTTTGAAGGCCTTTTTGACGTGAAACATCTTTCTTGCAGGGGTCCGGGGTGTCGACGAAGAAGCGGCTGGAACGCGAAGGGTAAAACACTGTAGCTCCAAACTAGGAAGCCAACGGGAATAGTTAATATACCCATTGGGTTAGGTTAGGCTAAACAGTGGACCGATCAAAGTATATAATAGAGTCGGTCCGACTCCTGTCGCGCGTGCATGGCATCATTACAGGGGGAGGGAGCGCAAATTTGGGTCGTTTCTAAAGGTCGAAAGTCACTTATCGCCGTTTGCTGCTTAGCGTGCGGACGCATCACAATAACAAATGAAATGTCATTTGATTTTTACAGATGAACTCTAACGTTTGGTACTATAGAATTTGAGATTGAACGAAATATTAAAAATTTATAGACGATTTAGTGCGTGAGAAACGGAGTCGGACCGTCTTCAAATGGATTTCACAAGCAGTAATTATTAAATTTAGTAAGAACTTCTTCCTGTGGGTTACGTCCTTATTGCCCCGAGCCCTTCAATTTATACTTTAACTTCTGCAAGAATTGCATCAAGAACCCTGAGAAATTTACAAAAAGGTTAGATTATATGGCAAATTAACGGCTAATGAAAATGGGCAAGAAATGAAAGAAGGCTTCAACAGGATTCAGAAAACCCAAAAGAATTTCGACCAACTGCAGCGGCGCAAAAAAGGTCGCCGCACGTAAATGGGCCAGAGAGAGCTATAAGAGCACTTTGAATCGAGATACACAGTCAATGCCGATGCAGATCGCTAACTCGAGCTCGACATAACGATAGAAGCAGCCAACTGTCGATAACTAGGGACAACATGGGCCCCACATAATATATAAAACTAGCCTTCCACGCTATCCTCTGGCAATCAAATCACTACATTAAATAGAACCGCAATATTACAAATAAATCTAGTCAAGACTAGATTATACAAGTATATGTGGATAAGAACATACAATAACGAATACATAAAGGCCTCTTTATCCACAACGTAAAATTGAAATGGAACCCAGACAGAGAATAAATAAACAAATTAAATAAAATGAACAAAAGATATTTTATAACGAATTATTAAACAAAAAAATCGTATTATGAATTGTATAGAACCGCATTAGATTTAACGTTCGCCAGAACGAAGACTGTTAAATGTAAATCTTGCATTTCTTACTACTTTCATCATTCTCCACTGTTCAACAGAATTGTATCAGTCGCAAACGACTTTAGTATAATACCCTAAAAATACCGTAAAAAAATAAACAAACAATCCTTTCAAAATTTCAAATAGCGTTTCATTTTCTACGTCATGGCATCAAAGACGTTTCACGTAAAAAATTTTTCTTCTTCTTTTTAGCACCCTTTTTATTTAATTTCGAATGTCTCATTAAAGAAGGTGGACAAACTCTAACCTCCCCCTTTTGAATTCGCCTCTGAAACTCCCATTATTTTATCGTTCATGATATTAAATAGTGGCAACACTGAAGCATTTTTCATCTTGTGATCAGTTTAATGTGCAGAAGCAACTTTTTAATCCTTTGATAACCAGATCAGATATAACTGGGCGATACAGAAAAGATCGCCCAGAAAAGACAACTTAATGGAACCGGCTACAGCTGGACAAGGCAGTGTGTTGATGTAGTTTTCAAAGAAGGCTACAAACAGAATTGAGATTAACAATAACGATGAGCGTATCGCAACGTTCTCAATATACACTATCTACCCAAAAGTAACTGGACACTTTCGATTTTAGACGTTTTGTCGAGTATCTAGAAAAATATTTGACAAATTATCCTGAAAATTCAGGGGTGTAATATATTTTAGCGAAAGTTTTGTCCCGAAGGCAAATAGGGGACCAGAAACAAAGTGAACCAAAAAAATAATGTTTGAGGTCACCCTGTATAAAATAATGCTTGAAATGCATTGTCGCTGTAGCATTTGATTAAGAGGCTTCTTTTACTTATCTGTGTTCATTAGCATGATAATAACACGTATATTCATGGAGATATAAAGGTTTCTTTAAAAAAATCGAAATGTTTTCGTAAGTGTTTTGTTTATAACATGCAGGAAACTTGACAAAATATAGTAGAGACAACACCCTGCAATCAGAATATAAAAATATTAAATAGTTGATGAAATATTAGCATTTTTACTAAATAATGTTTAACTGCGCATGGGCAAGCGTTACCAAAATGTCTTTTGCATAAATTATTAGCCAATTGTATAGAGCTACTCTTAGAAAAAGCCCAAGCAAATAGCGTGAAAATTCAGAAAGATATCGTCGATAGAATGAGATGAATTTCAGTTGCTCTCAAAAATAAACAAAACGATAAAGGGGTTTTCTCCAAATTTTTATTTTTGGATCGGACACCTGTATCAACTTCTCCTTACGTTAATATGAAGTCAATATACCTTTATATTTCTTATATAATTATGCGCAGTTAAATTTTATTTAGTAAAAATGCCCATATTTCATCAACTATTTAATACTTTTATATTCTGATTGCAGGGTGTTGTCTCTACTTTAGTTTTTCAAGTTTCCTGAAAATGGCGTTGCATTGGGTTAAAAACCCTGTATGTTATAAACAAAAAACTTACGAAAACATTTCGATGTTTTTAAAGAAACCTTTATATCTCCATGATTATATGTGCTATTCTTATACAAATGAAAACAGATAAGTAAAAGTAACCTCTTAATCATATGCTATAGCTACAATGCATTTCAAGCCTTATTTTTTACAGGGTGGTCCCAAACATTATTTTGGTTCACCGTATTGCTGGTCACCTATTTGCCTTCGGGACAAAATCTTCGCTGAAATATATAAGGTGTAACATGCTCTGTACATTCCTGAAGTTTCAGGATAATTCTACAAGTATTTTTCTAGATATTCGACAAAACGTCTAAAATCGAATGTGCCCGATTACTTCTGGGCAGATAATGTAGATCTCCCACACCTACGCTCATTTCCATACTAATCCTTTGCGTTTGGACAGTTGCAATGCCGTTCTTCGTTGTACAGTAAAAAGCAATGAAAAAGGACGGATATAAAATATTCATCTAAATTTATTTTTCACATTTCATATGTATTATATAATATAAAAAAATTTAACAAATATCGGAAACAAAAAAAAAATCTTAATTCTCTATTACAGTATCGTTATACACGCATGTAGAATGCTTTCACTATTGACAAAATACCAATAACGTATATCTCTTTATATATTGTGACATATATTTCGTTTATATATTATAAATTTGATATATATCATTTGGCTATTTGTCGAGGGTAGATATAAATAATTCTAGATGAAAAGTTCATTACAAAAATATTCTACAACAAATATACATACTTTTTTTTTTGGTTATATTCTATAAAAGTAACACTTTCTTCAAACATTCATTTTTAGGCTCTTTCTACATTGATATAAGCTCGTGAATTACCATTCTTTTCCTGTGTACATACATGCATTCTCTAAAGAATTTCTTTCCCAAACTAAGATATAGCCCATAAAAAAAATAAATAAAAAAAAAAACAAAAAACAAAAAAACATCAGTGTTCGTATTTGTATCTTAACGATTTTATGACTCAATTTTAAATGTATTTTCTATCAAAAAAGTTGTTTAAGATCGATCACTTATTAACTGTTAAATTGTTGGTGTGTATCTTTGGTATGTGATGAACGTTTTGAAATGGATGTTGTAATGGAAGAAACTCTTATTCGAGATTAGAAACTTTATATTTGCTACGTACCGAAAATAAAAACTCTAGGAGAAAAAAAATTCAAACCAGTTGCTAACAAATTAATTTCTATGGGATAAAAAATGTGAATATCACATGATCATTAATGGAATAGTTTGTTAATTCTCCTTGTTGAAATACACAGCGTTTATGTTACGGGAAGTAGAAAGGGTTTATTAAGTTTATTTAATCTCTAATGAAATGTATTCCTTAAATACTACCACAAACTCCCCCATTTGTAGTCATTCTCTTTGGAGAAATTTTCCAAACACCAACGTCCGTTCATTTGACAGAAAACTGACCAAGGAAGGAAAAACGGCTGAAAAAATTCTTCTGTCACAGACAATTTCTGTTTGAATATGTACATTCAGTTTTTAAAATTTTAAAAGCAATAACAACTATATATATATTTAGAGATATATATTTTTCAATATGTATTTACAACAACTCATATATAATAAATAATAGAGGTTCACAGTTTGTAACGGCTCTAAGCTTTTGCTTACAATGGATTATGCACAAGCCTTATAAGGTACGAATAGCCAACAAAATAAATTAGACGTCGTTACTTAATAGATAATGACAATCACGAATCCAGTTCGTTTTAACGGGTTATGATATTTCAAGAAAGCAACGTCTCTAATTATATGGACAAATATTTTCAGTAATTTATGCTTAAATGAAGAGAAATGAGAACAATTTCAATATTGTAGAAAACAAAATTGTTGGTGGAAGTCATTAAAATTTTACGCATTTTCATTTTAATGAGAATAATTAATAATGAGCTATTTGAATTATTGACGATTTTATAATAATCGGACGATTTACATGGAAATTCGAATTAGTGAAATTGCTTTCTTGAATTTCTTATTTAACAATTATATAAATATATACAGAAACATAGAATTTTTAAAGAAAACGAGAAATGACAATTTCAGTTTCGCCATATTACTTATCACGTTAAGAAAGATTAAAGCAAACGAAGGGGCAACATGTGGCGATTATATGAATTTGTTTGTGCTGGCGTGCATCTCGCAAAAACAAAACGCTACACAGCAATCATTTATTCTGCACAATCTATACGAACGAATGTTGCAAAATATTAAAATACTGTAAAAATAAAATTCCTCTCCGAATATTTCTTTTGCTTTGAGATTTTTACTTGCATTAAAAAAGATTAATGAAAGACGTTGACATTTTTCAGGGTACTTTATAGACGAATTGTCGAGATGGAAAACGAGTTCTTAAAAACTATTTCCTGGGTTCCTTTTTGTTGCCGTTTATGTAAAATTTAAATTACTTAAAAAAAATAGTTTTTAAGCAGAAAACATTAAGTAATGATCGGATATAATTTGAACCGATTCGTTAACTAAACAATAAGAAGAAATTCGATCGATAGGGTGTCAGGTTGCCCTTTGTAGAGAATATATTTTTTTTTTCTTGGTTCTACCCGTTCAATTTCGTTTTCATTATTTGCTGAGCAAAAATCGAATAGTTAAGGAGTACAAGTCAAAAAAATGTCTAAAAATGTAATTGGCTTTTATCCTATAAAAATAAATATTTTAATTATTTTATGTTAACCAGTATTTTGACAGTGTTACTAGGACCTTGAGGAAGAAGTCAGAATTTCATATAAAAAAAGGAGTATGGCCAGAACCTGAGCCAAGGCTAGCTAATTTGCTGAGTAAAATAATGGCGAAAAGTTTTAGATGAAAGATGTTTATGGATTTTCTTGACGACTTTATGTGTGTAGGTTTCTTCTAGAATTTTTTACCTATTGTATTGGCACTTCTATTACAAAAAATGCTTTCATAAAGATTTCTCAAACGTGAACTGAAGGAATGTAAATTCTTATATATTTTTTCTTCTACTTTTTTAAAATTTTAACAGTTGCTCGACTGTTATTTTAACTATATACTTAAAACATTCCCTCATTTCGTCAGCAGCATTAATTTAGAAATTTACAAAAAGTGGAATCCACGTTGTTTATGGTCATATTTTAAGCAACCCGTTTTAAATTCCACTCCTTGATCTGTATGAAAATTAACTTTCCCCATGCAGTTAGAATGCACATGTAGGTGAATGTTGTATATATTCAGTTTTTTTATTTCGTTACAATCTCTTTCAACCGATTGAAACTTACTCGGTTTTCATAATAAATATTATTATCAAATGACATGGTTTCTTTGTAGCACCGGTAAACACCACAACAAGCACAGATATGTTTTTATGTGAATGGGTTATGCTGTACGCTAAATATATACGTATTAGATGACCAGGTAGGGATGGAGTAAATTAAGGTAAAGGAGTTTTCAATATTCTCCTTTTTTTTTTTTTTTTTTGCTAGCGAAATATGACTAGAAAGTTTTTCCTCGACTGCTTTGGATTAAAAAAGATTTGCCAAAATAGGCGTACCTTTGCCTCGAATTATATAACAAGAACGCTTATTAGGCCTTTCGCTGATTCAGCAACAATTGATTTAAATATTAAAAAGTAACATACATACATAGAAATAAATAGTAAAAATATTTTTCTACATTAATCTTTTGAAGACAGTCCATAATCTTTTTTTTTTCGTTTTTTGTAATGTAATTCTAATTTTTCTTATAAAAAAAAGTTTTCTGATGGAATGATTATACACGCAAATCTACTAGATACCCTTATATAGAGGATGAACATTTCTCTCACAGTGGAAATTGGCCATTCTATTAGCGAAGATGAGTTGAACTAGATTTTCTCCCCAAATGCCTTGAGGCTGCCACCAACACTATTATGAAATACATTTTTGGCTGGAGAAAAAGAAAAGTCACGTGTTGTCCATCTGCCTCTATTTTACTCCATGGTTCTTGGCAACTTCTGTCAGTAGCATGAAACGACACGAAAACTTAAAAGAAAAAAAAACCACCGGCATTCATCGTGCTGATTTGGCTTTAAGAGGCTGCATCCTCTTCAGCTTTCGCTTCAGCCTCTGCTTCTTCACGTTTCCTCTTGATGTCGTCCGCCAATTCTTGCCAGTTTCTTAGATTATTTCTATTAAAGAACGAAACAGACATGTGACTATCACAAACATACTTAGTCTAAAAAATGTTTTTTTCTTTTTTTAACTTGAAAGCTATTTTCTTACCGACAGCCTTCCAGCATTGGCAACGTCTCGGGAATAAGCCTGTACATCACCTCGTAGCAAGGAATGCAAATGCTTTGAATAAATCCAACCTAAAAGAGTCATATGATAGAATTAGTGTCGATTATTTTATCGTAGAACTACAATGCTGAAAATAGTAAAAACAGGAATAATAGAATCTGCTGAATATTTCGTTCGTGACACCGTATCGAAGTTAATATTAAACTTAAATAAGAGGAAAAAGGTTTTATCAAACCAAGCTTTTATAATGTTTTATTTAGTGGCAACAATACAGCTTAATTTTGCAACAATAAACAATAGATACATTTACCTCTCGCCATAACGAAATGTCCAATTGTTACAACAATCAATTCGTAGTAATGAGTTAGTACCATTAGAACACGAACCAATGAACCGATTTGAAAATTTTTTTCTTTATCATAAATTGTCATCGATTCTGCATAAGTGTGTCAAATTGCAGCTCCCTAGCTTGTCGGAAAGTTGGTTTAATATTGATTACAAGATTTGACCTAAACAAACTAACACAGCAAAGTTATAAAAAGCTTATAATTATAAAAACGAAATATTTTGATGGACCAATTTGTTTTGTTCAGGCTTTATTGCTTCCTGACCCTAGATGGATGCAGCTTCGTTTAATAAGCCACAATCCTAAAGGAATTTCCTATACCCAAACATTAATACTCCCACGTGCACGTAATTTTTCTCTTCCTTGCATTTGAGCCCCTTGGCCTAGCCCTCTCTTTGGTCCGCCTCTGGTACATGGCTTCTGGAACTGATCCAACTTTGCTTTTCCCAAAACAATAATTATAATCACATTCAGAATCCAAACTGCCAGACCTCCGGCCCACAATAACATCTGGCATAACTGTTGAGAAAGAGTAAGTCTGATTCATTGATTTCGCCATACCGGGTGATGCACAAATTGAAGACAGGCAGCGAGAGCAGATCACGAAGTACCGCGAGATACAAACAGAAACTGAGCTTTTGTAGAAAAATAACTTTTTAAAAGAGCCCGAGCAACGCCGGGGATATTGGCTAGTTGCTGAATAAAGGCAATACCAATTCTCCAAAATTTCGCCGTGTACATTTTCTTTTCAGCAAAATCCAAGTATTTGTATATAAGTTTAATTGATTTAGCACATTGTTGTTTTATATTTTGTTCAGACATTGTTTTTTCATTCAAAAGATGCCTCACGCATGTTTTCCATTCTAAAAACGCACTGTCAATACAACGTTAAATTTGTTCCACTAACGTGCTATAGTCAAACTTCAAACCTTAATTTCTCGGAACTTACTGCGTATCTACGGCTAATCTCTTAGGAGTAGCTTAGTGCCTTTCTAGTACACTGCCACACGAATCATTCAAAACTTTGGTTGGCAGTTGGGGTCCTCTCCTTGTTAGTCCTTGATAAATTAAATATTCCGTGGTGATTAATTTCTAATTCAATACAATAATATAACAATAGTGTAATTCATCTTGCTTAAATGTAATTAAATATACCTCATTTTTCCAAAACGAGAAATCACATAGGAATCACTGAGACTAGATACGTATTTCGGCAGCTATGCTCTGCGTTCAAAACATTCTCCAATTCGATGGTAAATGGTACAAAATAAATTTTGGCACTTCTATGGGCAGCTTTAAAGTGTTCAAATCGTCAGACTTGACAAATTCAGAAAGAAACGATTCTCAAGCCACAGATATTGCTGAATGACAGTAGAATAGCTGCCGAAATACATATCTAGTGCTAGCACACTGCCATGTGATTTCTCGTTGTGGGGAAAAAGGTATTTTTAATTTGTTTCATCATATCCACAGTCTGCGGTTCTTTTGAATGATTTAGCCAGTAGATAAAGAACAATGATGCACGTAGTGAGGAGGTATTTGTTTGTTTTTTTTAATGATTCCTTACGGAAGCTATGTATTGAATGTGTCAATTAAAAATTAACACGAGCTTTAAGGATCAAGTTTTAAAAATTATTACATATACGAGGTAGCTTCAAAAAGTTTCCGAACTATGCTTCGGAAAAAAGTAGTATGGAACACAGCATATTTAAAGCACTCTGGCTTTCGAAATAATGCCATTTGGCAACTATACACTTTCGCCAACGTTCATACATTTTATCGAAGGCGCGCTGTAGACCTTTGTTTGCCACCTTCTTCAGAGCTTCCGTCACAGCCAGCTTGATCTCTTCCGCTGTTTGAAAAGGATGCCCCTTCAGCTCTGTCTTCATTCCGGGAAAGAGGTAAGAGCCACATGGGGCCATGTCAGGTGAGTACGGAGCTTGTAGAAGTACAGTTACTCTGCGTTATGCCAGATACTTCTGCACAAGAAACGATCGATGAGCCGGCGCGTTATCACAATGATGCATCCACGATTTGTTGGTCCAAAGATGTGGACGTTTGTGGCGAATGGCGTCACACGGGCGTTGCAGAATGTCTACGTACATTTCTTTAACTGTACGGCCTTCCAGTATGAATTCGTATAGGCTATTCCTTTGCAATAAAACAAACCCCACAAGCCTGACCTTTCCTTTGGAGCGGTCAGCACGGAACTTGTGTGGTCGGGGGAAGGAGCTGGTTTTCCATACGGATGATGGCCTTTTTGTTTGAGGGTCGTAAAGAGAGCACAATGTTCATCGCCCGCGATGATTCGCCCTAACAGACTGGGATTCTTTGTCAACAGAATTGATATTATCACCTGCGATTTCGCAATCCAACTGTAACTGTTCTTTCGTTAGTTTTTTGGGTACCATGGGCTGACAAATGCGATGCATGTTAAGGTTTGCGGACAAAATCGCGTGGCAACTACCAATAGACATTCCACCTTGAGTAGCGAGTTTTTCGACCGTCTGGATGGGCGTAGATCAGCCCGCATTAGTTTTGCAATTTTAGCAATTGTTTTTGCATTTCTGGCCGTCGAAGGTCTACCGGACCTTGGATCATTTTAAATTTCTCGTCGTCCTTCTTTCAACCGACGATGCCAAACAAACTCGAGCTCTTTCCATTGCTGCATCATCATAGGCCTCTCAAAGTAATGCCATTGCTACCGAAAACGTTTTCGTCAATTTAACAGAATTTGACGTTTGCACCGCTGAAAGTCGGAAACAACAATGTGACGTGCGCATCACACTACGCTATACTTCTCTAAAAGTTCGGGAACGTTTTGAACCTACCCCGTAGATCATATGACATTTGCCTGAAATAAATTGGGAGTTCTTAGTATTGTTTCTATCAATGAAATTGATAGAGACTTTACAATACAATAAAGGGAGAACAGAGTTTCCGACTAGTTTCCATTTATTGTATTGTAAAGTCTCTACCAGTTTCATTAAAATAAAAACTTAGAAATGTAATCTTAAAATTTTTATTTTAATCTATTTTTTATATTTTGTATCTCTTTCCATTAGATGCATCCTTACTATAGAATCTAAGTGCTCCTAAACCTACGTTTCGATAGCATGTGTAACTATAGTTCGGGACCGTTAGTCTTGCAATGAAGGAACAAGTACAGGCAGCGAGAAGGTCATGTGCATGCGAAGGCTGAAATATAGTTCCTAGCACTTTTTTTTTTTAAATATAATTATATAGTAAATATACACAATTAAAATTATTTGCTCTTCATATTTTACAAACTTAATACATCACTTTCCAGTCATTTACACTTTTTTATTTAATAATGCATGCGTAGACACAGTTTCGGAACTATTTCTTATCATGGCAATCATGCTGGTTTCCACACCGTCGCAATTCAAGTCAAATGAAACAATTAGTTTTAAAGAACGAAGCAAGCAATATCCAAATAATTTTATAGCAAGCAAGTTTTTCTTATTATCTACATCCCCCCCCCCCCGGTCCTTCCTTATTGATCCCGCGCATTGATACAATGATTTCGCAACTGT
>JAHWFO010047825.1:4114882-4162533 GCA_023313115.1 Rhysida immarginata | reverse complement strand
CAATATCCAAATAATTTTATAGCAAGCAAGTTTTTCTTATTATCTACCTCCCCCCCCCCCCTTTCCTTCCTTATTGATCCCGCGCATTGATACAATGATTTCGCAACTGTACTTGTTCCTTCATTGCAAGGGTAACCTGTCCTGAGCTATAGTGTGGATTGTAAAACTGAAGCCTTGCTGCAAGTGAATGGTAAAGCTCGTGTTCACATAATGATAAACAAAGTATCGTATGGAAGATATATTGAATTTAAATCCAGCGTTTCTGTCGGCCAATCACAATGCCAAAGCGTTTATTTTGAATGTCCAAATTAAATGAAAAGATTTGCCAATGACGAAAAGAGTCTGAGCAGTTTGTTGGCGTTGCGTTTATTTGAAGTCTTCCATACGACCGTGGTGCAGTGTTCGGTATGCGAATTTTCATTTTGTGTGTGTGGTGTCGGTGTCACCTGGGCTAAAGCCATCCCGTCTTTTCTTTCACGGTCCATCATAGGAGCGGGGATTCTGCCAGCCGCTTTATCGGCATCACCCTGAAATCCACCAAAGAAATAAAAGGACTATGAGTGGAAAACGAGTTGTTCGCCATCTTACCTGCGATATGGCTTGCTGGTCTGATTTTGTTCGGTCCATCATGGGAATGGGCACTTTTCCAGAAGCTCGTTCTAAGTCACCCTGGTTCACGAGGCAGTTTGATCAAAAAGAAAATGCATTATGTGAGAATAATAGTTAATGATTTTTGTGTCCTTTAAAACGACTTTTACAATACATGAAAATAGAATTACCTGTTACATTTCTATTTGAAAATTAAGATGGAAAAAATAGTAAGGTAGAGTAGGGATATTCGGAACGGGAGGATATTTGGAACAAGTTAAGCTAATTCTGAATTGTGATAATACCCGAGTTCTATGGAGTAGCGTGCTTAAGATGTCAGCTTATAGTGTATCGGTCCGGATAACCAACTTTTTAGCAACGGATAACTCGGAATTTGCATAAGAATTTATGCTGAAAGTATATATGCTGCTAGTGCGTTAACATTTCGTTAAGTTTTATCTTTATTTTCCGTAACTATTAACGAATCCTGAATTAATATGAGCCTTGGTGTACTAAAATACGCATACACCGAATTTTTTTCTGATGTAATGTGATTCGGGATATTTGAAACAGGAAGGGAGTGCAAATTGGAACACGCTTGAATATGAAATCGAGCAATTTTTTTTTTTTTAATTTTCAAAAGAATTCAAATTTGTCCATGAAGAATCTTCCAACAGATGACCCTCTGGTGCCAGCACATGAGGACCCCCCCCCAGCATTTCACCACCATCACACTAAAGTAATCATGCAAGCTAAGGTTAAAGTAATGCCTTTTATTGTAATTATATTAGGCTAGTTGTTGATTATCCATATTAAGGAATCTGTTTGGATTTTTAGCCCTGTTTGCATTGATGCTCTGCTGCCATCACCTCCAAAGAAGAGGGGAAATCGAGAATACAAGGAAGTCTGCTGTTGACATCTCCCTCAACACAAACACAAGAAACAAGATTAAAACAGGCAGATATAAACACACGTGGATTTTGTTTTGTTAGATACAATGATCCAACTTCAGATTCAGCGCCAAATTTGTCAAACATGGTATCATGATGTACTTGTAGGGTTAAAGAATTTCAAAAAAGATTGAAATGTGGAAAATGTTTATAGTAATAGAACATATATGTTAATCACATGTTAAAGATGAAATAAAACTGTTTTTGAGCTTTGAAACGTGTCAAAAAGAAACTTTTATCCAATTTGCATTCTGCCTGTTTCAAATATCCCTACCATAAGCATATGTCATGTTATAAAAAATTGGTTTAAATAAGACAAAATTAATGATGAAAATTAATAATGTTTGCTTAAGTGTTCCAAATATCCCTCCCTAATTTACCCTACATCGATATTCCTTTGAGCCCTCTTAATCTCATTTAGAATACGAGAACAACCGATATAACCTCTACCCGTGTTAATTATACAACTTCAAGTATGAGTTTTTATTGTATAAGCCCTTTTCATTTGCTATAAGTTAATAAAAATAGATATTAAGTTCAACGCTATTAATTGCTGTCTTCATATTTTAAACTTACGTCAAATATTATAAAAAAGGAAATTAAACTGGAGTTAAAAGAATCAAATCTTACGAGATAAGTAATTAATTATTGCGAATTCTAAATTTCAAATGAAAATGTTTGTAGAGATTTTATGTTCGCTTTTTCATCATTGTCATTATAATGTGACATCTTAATATAGGATCGGCCTGGTCCAATTAATAATAATAAAAGTGAAGAAATGAAAAATAAAAATTAGTCAAAATTTTATTAATGAATGTTGAAGAAAAGGAGGACGAAACACAAGAACCCTGGACTAAAGTAAAAAGCACTTTGACAAAGGATAGCCTCAATATGAAACGTCAATTTTCAGGATCTTACCAACTTAAGTTCAATTTTTGTTTCAAAAATTTATTAAAATAAATTAAATTAAACGAAGAGCATTTTAAAATACGAAGGTTGGGGCGTAAGTCATGGCAACTATTTTTTTCCTCAGAGCTAAGGGATGGTATCACAAAATGTTATATGTCTCAAAGAAGCCGTGCATTCGTAGTATGTTATGGAAATCGGTTCTTAGTCAACTGCCGTGCAAATGGTGTAAAGGAGATGACCAGATTCACACATGGTGAGGGAAATGGTGAAGCAAATAGTATTCGGCGCCTCCCACATCGTTGGCAGCGTGTTGTGAACGTTGCGGGGGACTACTTTGAGGCCCTTTAGAACAGGTACCGGGTGTTTCAAAAATGACCGGTATACCGGTATATTTGAAAAATCAATAAAAACTAAACGGGCAGCGATAGAAATACACCGTTTGTTGCAATTTGCTTGGGACAACAGTAAATTTTCAGGAAGACAAACTTTCGAAATTAGTTCACGGTGTATTTCTATCGCTGCCCGTTTAGATTTTTCAAATATACCGGTCATTTTTGAAACACCCGGTATGTGTGCTGTAATGATTCTGGAAAAAAAACCTGTAATGTTATGTCAACTACCTTAATAAACATGAGGGGCAAAATGTTGACGTGTTGTTAAATGTCCGTACATTTCGTCCATTCCTTGTCCTTTCATCTGTATATTTCACATTTTCCGCCCAGGCTCGAATTCTCACACACACACACACACACACACAATTACACACAGATAGTTGCCATGACTTATGCCGCAACCCTAGTAAAAGCTTGTCAACATCAAAATTTTCTGGCCAAATTGGAGCAAATGAGTAAGAACGCTCTCGAAATTTAGAAATCATAATTATAAGTAAAGAAAATAACTAAAAATATGAGTAAATGCTCTTAGACGCGAATATCCTTGTTTGCTTTGAATCACGTTTCATGTTCATTTTAATTAGTCGATTCTACGTTGAGGAAAATCATTTCTCTTACCTGTTCATAAAACTCCTCGAAAATCCCTTTGACTGTCTGAGTCTGCGTATCCCAGGGCTTCGTGCTGGCACACAAATCACATCCCGTCATAACGATGGCTTTCACAATCGCCCTTAAAAAGCGAAAAATCGATACAGCCAATTCAAACTCAGATTTAACGCTTGAAATATTACATCACTAAGATTCTAAACGAGAATAGGTGACTTTGAAACATCGAATATATTAACCAAGAAGTTAATATTATATATTATATATTTTCGGAAGTTCGACGTCCTAGAGCTTTGGAATAAAATTTACATAACTAAAGACTATGTGAAGAATTTAATAGTGGCTAGTCCATATTCCAGAAATGGTTGGAAATGCGCATACCCGGGATCCGCCCAAAAACATTCCTTGAGTAAATGGGCCGAGTAGGATGTCGTTGGATAGGTCTCAGAAAAAGAAACAACTTTTGTAGGAAAGGTTTTCTTCCAATCGGCTTCCTTCAGGAAATAAACAATAAAAAAAACTTTCAGGTCACGTGTTTGCAATTTGCCCTGTTGACGTTTCTTTAAAGCATTTTCACTTCACGTGTTTAACTTTGTTGAACTGTTAACGTTTCCTGCGCATTGTTTATTGCAATCGTGACAAGTTATCCATGAAAATTCCTTTTCCAATGAAGAAGCATTTGACATACTGATGGTCTTAGAAGAATATCAGCATAGCTATAGTGCTACGGAGAGGTTGTACGCTGCGCGATATCCTAATCGTAAACGTCACTCCAGAATGGTTTTTCAGCAGCTTGCGGTTCATGTGAGGCACAGTGATCAGATGCAGCTCAACCACAACACGGATGCTGTGATCAGAAAATGGGTTTTGAGGTAAGAGCTACTAATATTTCGGTCGTCGTTCGACAGGATCCGAACGTCTCCACGAGACGGCTCTCTCGTGACTCAGGAATAAGCCACATGTCTGCGTGGCTAATACTCGTAAGCAACTGCTTCTACCCCTTCCACATTCATCTCAACCGGACGCTTGGGGGAGTGATTACCCCCTCAACCAGAAGAGATTGGATTTTTTGTAAGTGGTATAGAAACCAGTACAAAATTTCCATTTATCGATGTTGTGGACGCTAGAAGCCACGTTTAAAAGCAACATCACACAAACAGCTTAATGCACAATACAGGACCTAGGAAAAATCCTCAATGGCACCGTGAGGTAGACGACCAACATGTGTGGACTCTGAATACGTGGTGTAGTAGTATCGAAGGCCACATAATCGGCCCGTATTTCTTCCAGGATAACCTGAACGGGGTAGTTTATGTCGACTTTAAGGAAAACATGTTTCCTGAACTCCTTGAAGATCTGCCCTTAGCGACGAGAGTCGGCGTATAGTTTCAGCAAGATGGCAGCCCCGCATCTTCTCCCTGTGAAGGATTGGTAGGGTTGGACCCGTAGCATAGCCCTTCGTTCTCCAGACCTCACTCTTCTCGATTTTTTCCTCTGAGGAAACCTACCATGAATTGCCGACAATGCGGGAGGATATGCAGGACCGAATAAGAAGGACATGCTCAAGGCTAACACAGAAAGAGGTCCTCTCGGTCTGTAATGATTGAGGAGACTGCGATAAATGCCAGCAGGAAAAGTGAGCGCAGCTTGAACATTTAATGTGATGAAACCTGCATCTGCCCTGAAAGTGTTTTTATTTTATTGTTTATTTCCTAAAGGGACCCGACTGGAAAAAAGAAAATTTGTTCTTTTTCCAAGACCCTGGGTGCTCCATTTCCAGCCATTTCCGGAAAATGAGATAGCCATTAAATTCTTTACATAGTCTTTAGACATGTAAAATTTCCCCCAAAAGTTCTAGAACGTCGAACTTTCACGAAAAAAGCCTGATACTGGTGGTCTGAAACCCCTGTATACCGTATATATAGAAATAAAAGGAAACAAGTGAAACAAAAACTCGGGACACAAGAGACTTTTTTCACCAATTTTACCCTGTAAAACTGCTTAATCTCGGGAAAACAACAGAAATTCAGTGTTGTCAGCTACCCACTCAAGAGAAATTCCTAGATACACCTCGCTTACATTAAACAGTAAGATTAATAGATTGCCAGATCTACGCAATTTACTTATTTTTCATTAATTAAGCTTTAAGCCAGGGAATCCTTTTATTATCTCAATTTATGCTGGTAGATAGATACCTGTGCTCCATGTTTTCCCAATCAAAGACGCTGCTGTCAAGGAGCGCCATGATTTTAGCTTTGTTCGGGAAAAATGTTGCCAAATCCGTTGCTAAGATGAAATGACGGATATCACCCAAAACCTGCAGATAAAATATGAAAGAGAAATGAGTTTTTACACTCACAAATATATATGTGCATTTTACAATAGCCAAGTAGAAAAGCGAGACTTATTTTGTAGGTTCTTTGAAATATTTGTAATCAAAAATCATTCAGAATGGGAGAGGCATTAGTTATTATTACGAAAGGCATTACTTTCTAACTCTTGATAGAGTTAAACTTAAATTTCTTTAGTTTGAAAGTACATGGAAACCTGGATCTACATCAAATTGATTAGGTCATGGTTCTGGTACATGTTTCCAGGTTATGTTTCCTCCCTTCCCCTTCAGTTTCCAGAACTATTGAATATTACAATGTATATCTACTTAGATCTAATATATAATTTTCTATAGGAATAATTCAAACATCTTGCCTGTTTATATTCTTCTGATGACAGCGATTTAAATATATTGTGTCCATCTTGCTATAGAAATAAATGTTAATATTAAAGCTAAAACAGTCAGTAACTTACTTATAAATACTCAAGAAGACATGTTTACTTACTTGTAAAATGGAGACTGTTTGGTTGAAATGATGGTGTTCCAGCGTTGACGTGGAGTACATGGTTGCCAAAGGAGATGCTGTATCTAGCATGAATTTATTCGTTTTCCCTCGGTGATCTAAATCATGGCACATGCAACCAATGTACAAAGCTAGAGACTGCGTCCAAATAAATAATTGGAAAAAAAAAAGTTTTTTGGATTTCGTTTGGATGCGAGTGGACGGTAAATTTTTTCAAGCGTGGTGGATAAGTATTGTTATGTTCGTATATATTCGTTGCGGTTAATAAGAAATGGTAGCTTAAACGCATTGAGAATGTCTTAAAAACTTACTTCAATAGGCGTGAATAAATTTTCAGCCTTTTTCAAGACGACATATCCCGAATTAGCGACGGTGAATCCGTGGTTCCAGTTGTGGTAGGGAACCCGACGATAATTCTTCTTCACCGTCAACGTGAAACGAACGAGGCTGTCGAGATCAAAGCTAAATAAAAAGCATAACCGAAATTGGTTGAAGAAGATGAATATTCAATTTGAAGTCCGAAATTTTCTATATTAGAATTGAAAATCACTTAAAAATTTCAACAAGGATAAAAATTAAAAAGTGTGTGCGTCTAAGAAGTCCGAACAGTCGAGATAGGTCGCTAACATTCTGTCCCCAAAGTAATGACGGATCTCGAGTGCTCAGCGTGTCCGAAGAATTACCGATCGCACTCATTGTTTATGACCAGTCGCACTCATCGCTATCGCATCAAGTGGAATCAAAATGGCAAACAAAATGCAAGCAAATTACATCTTTGGCTTGCGTACTGCAATTAAACTTTTCCTGACAGTAAGGACGTTTAATTACGTATCTATAAACTAATGAAGTTAATCCAGAGATGAACCCGGGGATACAAAGAAATAAGAAAACTGGAGCAATTAGCGAATTGTAATCATAAACGTAATTGATGAATTCTCGTGACATAAATTCAGTTTCGATTGACACACATCATACACTCGGAAACGATCGGAAGGAATCAGTTCCGACCGGGCCAAATAATCTCTTGGCGACAGATCGGGCTTATTAGACACTTTCTAGGTCCTAACCGATTTAATCCGAACAAGTCGGTGAACATGAAAATACTTTGGGCGGTTTTCTCCTCTACTGAGAGACTAAGGGTAGAGAAATAAAACCTAAAAAGACAAAGCAGAAAAATTGTCAAACATTATGAGCTAGATATAGAATATTTTTAAAAAGTTAAATCTTGTAACAATAGCTTCTTACTCATCTAAATCGGGAGCAATTTTTTCCATTATCGGTTCCCTTTTTATGTTCTTCACTTCTTCCTCCGAACAAGTGTAATGATAAGAAAGAACCTCCATCGCAACTTTGTACTTCTGCTCAGAACGGCGAATTTTATCGTACAGCTGAAAATGGAGAAATGAACCCCGTGAAAACAATAAGAAATGAACTTTTATGAACAGGCACATCTTAGTAAAAGGAAAAAGGAAAAAAAAAACAAACAAAAAAAAAACAAGAAAAAAAATCACATGAATAGTTAAAAATTTCTTTATTAATTGATTTCTAAAACATGAATGATAGAAAAATATTCTCATATGTAACAGATGAAAACTGATAGTCTGCTTGCGTTAGAAACATATAACGCGCAGTAGAATTAAAGATTTTTTAACGTAATACCTTAGCATGGTGAAGTGCAAGACCGCAATACGAAGCAAACACCTCAAAAGATTCTTCGTCAGCTTTGTTGAAAGAACCTGACAGTTTGTTCACCATTTGTACGACTCCTATAACACTAGAAAATATCAAGAAAATGCCAAGTCGGTAAACAGTTTCAAATGACGAATCGCATAGAATCAAGTAATCTAGAAGCTGTACTATCAAACTTACTTTCCACGAATAAAGATTGGCATACACAATATAGTTCGCGTCGTATATCCTGTTAATATATCGACCGCCCTGAAATTACAATACGAGTTAATATAGTATTCATCGGATGCTCTGAACAAACTACAGGCATATTCGTTGTGTGCATAAAAGAAAAAGAAAATTTCTTTATAAAATAGATAGGTTAGGTTAGGTTAGGTTAGGTTAGGATTTCTAACATAGATTTTAACATAGATTTTAACCATAAAATGGATGTTACAAAGGACAACTACACTGCCATTGATGATATTGAAGCTCGTATCCATTTGGTTAAGGTAAAAATGGAAGAAGAAATGGAAAATGTAAGCGCATTTTCTGATGTGTAAGATCGTCCAAATTGTTCTACTTTAGCAAGTTAACAAGCAACTCTATCCTTGTCTTTACTGTGATAAATCGTTCAACCGATTGGGTAACAAAACAAGACATGAGAAATTGCACAATGAAAACGATTATAAGTGTGATTACTATGACAAACGATTTATCAACATTCTTTATAGAAAACAGCACGAGAAAGTTCATAGTCAAAAAACTCTTACCGATGCAATTCCGGCGGTATCAGAAGACAGGAAGAAAATCATGCAAAAGAAACTCCTAATAATTGTGGAGTTGGTGGCAAATCTTTCTCAAGAACGTAGTTCTTTGAAACCTCATGAGAAAATCTACTCGAAGAGACTTGGGTACACGAAAGAATTCACGCAGGAGAAAAGCGTTTCACCTTGTAATTTCTGTAGTAAAGCTTTTATTTATTTGACTCGCTTTAAGCACCGACGCAAAGGATAGCATACTGGAGAGTAACATTTACTATGAACAAATCCATAAAAATGAACTCGTGTAAAAGCCTGAGTCCAAATATGATAAAGACTTCATAAATTAAATAACTTTTCTAAGGAACCTGAGATAAATGAATAACATAATTACAGGTATACAGGGTCTTTATAATTAAAGTTACATTTTGACATGGCCATAAAAACAATATCGGAATAAAAGGAAAACACAAATCCACAAAAAAAGTTTTAATGACTCAGATGTACATTTCGGAATTCATAATTCCTTCATCAGTGAGTGATTTTACAGAATCGACAATCGACAATCGAACAGTGAAGTGAAAAGAAAGACGCGAGTGGTCCAGGAGCCAAGCTCACTTTGCACGCTCGCCCAAAGAGTAAACCAGAGGAGGTACACTGAACTGGGTGAGAAGCCTGATGAACCTCTTAAGTCCTCCAGAGAAGAAGTCCCCAGAAGGGACGAGAGTCAGATTGTAGATTGACGAATAGAGTCCCCAAAAATCAGTAGGATCTAAAAGATCCAATAGTTGGGGAAGGCGGCCTTGTTAACGTCATCAAAGCAGACATCCAGGATATGGCGCGGTCTTCGAAACCTGAGGGGATTCTTTACAACGAGTGGATGGTCCAGAATGGCTTTCTCCATCTTGGGTAGCATGTTCTTCATAAGTGTCTGGACAAAGGTGCCTATGTGGGTCATCCCCAAATCGTCATAGATAGAGTGGTTGTTGGCAACTCTTCTGTCAAGTTGGGCAATGGATCGGAGAGCAACATTTTGGAAGGTCTGGAGATCCTTCCACCTAGATTTGCAAATAGAAGCCCAAGCAGGCATTCCATGAAGCAAAATAGTACGAATCACAACCTTGTATATCAATAGTTTGTTGTCTACACCAAGAACGCTGTTTCGCCCCAGAAGTGCAATCAAACTAAACTTCGCCTTCTTTGCCTTGTTGAGCGCATATTGGACTTGGTCGTTCCAGTTTAGTTTGGAGTCTATCATGATACCAAGATATTTATAGATTTTTACCCACTCAAGTTTCTTGCCAAATAAGAAGAGAGGCTTTGGAGGATTTTTGCATTTGCGAGTGATAAACATGACCTTGCACTTTTTGACATTCAGCTTTAATCGCCACTTAGTGAACCAGCTCTCGCACTGATGTAAAGCTTTTTGAAGTCGAGTGATGACATGTGCTGGGTTTCGTGCCCAGGTCATGATGGAACATGTAAACATGTAAAGATTACATTTTGCAAACTTGGGGAAGTCATGGATAAAGAAGTTGAATAAGGCTGGCCCCAAGACAGAGCCTTGGGGTACACCAGCATTAACATCGCAGGGTTCAGACAAGGAGTCCCCAACCTTAACACGAAAAGTCCTCTTTGACAGGAAGGAGCGAACCAGAGCAATTAGATCGTCAGGGAACCCATAAGTAATCATTTTGTAAATGAGCCCATCATGCCAGACTTGGTCAAAGGCCTTTTGGACATCGAGGAAAACGAGACCACCAAACATAGAGAGGTTGAGAGGACCGTTTAAATCAGCAACGAGCCTCCATAACTGAAGCTGACAAGAGTGGCGTGGACGGAAGCCAAATTGCTCACTACGAATGAGGTTGTTTGCCTCGCAGTACTCATTGAACCTCTTGAGTATAGTGCGCTCAAAGACCTTCGAAAGCATGGGTAACAAGCTAATGGGCCTATAACTTGTGGGAAGAGCAGGATCCAGTCCAGGTTTAGGAATGGTGATGATGACCGAGTCCTTCCAGGCACTAGGGAAATGGCCGCTAAGCCAGCAGTCATTCATGACCTTAGTGATGATGCAGATAACACTAGGAGGCAAATTCTTGAGAGCACTGTTGGTAATGGTGTCGATGCCGGCTGCCTTTTTGCTTTTCAGGCGCTTTATGATGTCCAATATCTCAGAGGTGCCAATGACATCAGGAGAGCCAAGAGCGCGCTGTGTGTGGCCATACCTATCACACACGTCCTTGACCTCACGAGTGATATTGACCAGATCATCCTCTTTGGGCGTAGAGAATTGACTCATCAGTGAATCGGCGATAATTTGTGCTTTGTCCTGGTCATTGCTAATGAAATCGCCACCCTCTGTAAGCAGAGGAGGGAGAACAATAGTCCTGTTGCTTTTAAGGGCCCTGACCATACTCCAGAGAACAATACTCCTGGACGGACAGACTTTTAACTTTATCGTTCCATCTTTGATTCCTTAAATCCTTAATCTGATCACTTACCTTGCGGGATAGCCTGTTGTACTTCGTCTTGAAGTGGAGAAACCTGGTACGCTGCCAAAGTCTTCTGAAGGTGTTTTTTTTCGTGGATGAGTTGCCTGATGGAGGGAGGAAGTTCCAGATGGTCTGGCCGCTTGCAATCCACTGGAGTAGCACTTGCATTTGAAGCCATCTTGATGGAGTGAGTAACTTTCTTGATATTTTCCAGAATCGACAATCGACAATCAAACAGTGAAGTGTACATTTGTTAGGATGGGACGAAAGCAGCGCTTTCACAAAGCTCATCCAACCAGAATAAACTCCAAATGAAATACACTGAGGTAGTCACGAAGCCTAAGCAACCCAAGCGGTCTTCCATATTATACAAAAAAGAAAATAAGATTGACGATTGTCAGAAACAAAATACAAACGAAATAAAAAACACAAGGAGAGAGAAGATTATCACATCTTCCAGTAGTCCGGGAAAGAGACGTTGCTAATATCTTCAAAATTGACGTCAAGAACGTGCCTCGGTTTACGATACTTCGTATGCCAGTTCATATTCAATGAGTTCTTCAGTATTCCATTCACAAGTTTATTGTCGTGAGTCTTTATCTTCTATATCATAATCAAAAGGAGATCCTGTATAAACTTTCCGATATGGGCCATGTTTAAATCCATGTGGATGGATTGGTTTTTCACCGTCGTTCTGTCCAGCTGAGCAATGGTTTTCAGGGTAACATTCTGGAATGACTGTAGTTCACTCCATCTGGTTTTACAGATAGTCGCCCACGCAGGCATGCCATAGAGGAGTATGGTCCGGATAATAGATTTGTACAGAAGTAGCTTGTTGTCAATGCTGAGGGCGCTGTTGCGACCCATGAGAGCTATGATACTGTACTTCGCCCTCTTCGCTTTGTTCAGAGCATAGGACATATGCTGGTTCCATGAGAGTCTTGAGTCAATGATAACTCCCAGATACTTGCAGTTGTCCACCCAGTCCAGTTTCTTATTGAACAGAACAAGAGAATCTGGAGGATGCTTGAGCTTCCTATTGAGGTACAAAGCCTTGCACTTTCCGACGTTAAGGTTCAACTTCCAGCAGTTAAACCAGTCTTCGAACTGCTTCAAGGCGCACTGCAGCCGAGTGATAACGTGAGCCGGCTGGTGTGCCCATGTCATAATGGCAGTATCATCCGCATAAAAATACAGATTACAATTATAGGACCGAGGACAGAACCCTGAGGGACACCGGCCTTTACAACACGGGGTGTGGAAAGATTTTCTCCAACTTTGGCTTGATAGGATCTGCCGTCAAGAAAGGATTTCACCAACAAAATCAAATCGGCAGGGAACCCGTCTCTGATCATTTTGTAGACAAGGCCCTCATGCCACACTTGGTCTAAAGCTTTACTGACATCGAGAAATACCACCCCACAGTACCTGGAGAGGTTCAGGGGGGTGCTCAGGTCTTCAACGAGCCTCCATATCTGCATCGGACAAGAGTGGGCAGCACGAAAGCCAAACTGCTCTTCCCGAAAAAGGTCATTTGCTAGACAGTGGTCTTGGAATCTGACGAGAATCGTTTTCTCTAACACTTTGGACATCGTGGGTAGCAGGCTAATAGGTCGGTAGCTCGCCGGAATTGCAGGATTTTGCCCCTGCTTGGGGATACTCAACACAATAGATTGCTTCCAAGCCACAGGGAAGTAAGAAAATTTCCAGCAGACGTTAATGATATTAGTGAGATAGTCAATAAAGTTCTTTGGGAGATTTATAAGGGCGTTATTACTCACCTTGTCTCTTCCTGGAGCCTTCTTCTTTTTCAGTTTACTTATGATGGTGGCGACCT
The DNA here is from genome assembly GCA_023313115.1 of Rhysida immarginata. Classification (NCBI taxonomy): domain Eukaryota; kingdom Metazoa; phylum Arthropoda; class Chilopoda; order Scolopendromorpha; family Scolopendridae; genus Rhysida; species Rhysida immarginata. The sequence continues at coordinate 4,149,472 of JAHWFO010047825.1, read as the reverse complement.
CTCCAGCCTCGATGCTGTTCTTCGTTAAATGCTATGGGACTTCATCAAAGTTGACAATACCTTCTTCCACACGCTGAGACATGATTTGGCTCTCGGTCTTATCGTTGTTAGGAGTAACAAACTGCATTTCCAGTGAATTTGCAATGACTTGGGCCTTGTATTGATCAGTTTGCACATAGTCACCTTGTGGTGTACGGAGTGGAGGAAGCGTAACATTCTTCTTCTTCTGTAAAGCTCTGACCATACTCCAAATGGAATTGTCGCGAGCCGACAAACTTTTGAGTTTTTCATTCCATCTAGCGTCGCGAAGCTCTTTTATCTCCTCTTGAACTCTTCGCACTAACCTGTTGTACTTGGTTTTGAGCCAAGGTTCACGATAGCGTTGCCATAGTCTACGGGTCCTGTTTCTTTCAGCAATTAGGCGTTGGATTCCAGGAGTAAGTTGGATTCGATGAGAAGGTTTATTCTCTGATGGATACTTACTAGCTTTCATGGCACTGTTAATACATCTGGTGATGTCATCAACAAGTTGATCGATGTCCTCTGTACAGTAAGCAACGTCGGGATGGTAGCCATAGTCCTTAAGAATATCTTTGTAGAGCTTTCAGTCTTGATGATGTACGAGTTCCTCTCGGAAATTTATGTCAACATTGTCAAAGTTCAACGCCACAGGCTTGTGGTCAGAAGAAAGGTCATCAATCGTGAAGATATTGTACGATTTGAAGAAACCCTTCAAGAGCGAGATGTCCAAAACGTCACTACTAGGGGAGTGGTCGCAGTAGTAGGTGTCCTCCACAGGTCCAGCAGCGATGATATCATCTCTACCTTGTATGTAGCTATAGAGAATCATGCCGTTGTAATTCTGCGTTCTGGAGTTCCAGCTTGGGTGTTTGGCATTTAGGTCACCAGCCAGGACGACTGGAGTGTCACCACTGAAGAGTTCATCAAGCTCGCAAATGTCAAGATAATGTTTGGGTGAATTGTAGAGCGCCACGAACTTCACTTCACCACAGGAGACGTCATTGATAATGATGGAGGCCGATTCCATACCTGCATAAGACTTGGATACTAATTCTTGGTGTTGAATTTCCTTCTTAATGATGATCGCAGACGCACATCTTGCAGCATTTGAAGCCATTCGATCCTTACGATACACACAATAGCCAGGTAGCTTGAAGTCTTGGCTTGGTTTGAGGTGAGTTTCACAGAGGAAAGCAACGTCGATTTCTTGCTTTATCAGAAAGTTGTGAAACTCGATACGCTTTCGGGGAATGCCCCTAGCGTTCCATATCACGCACCGAAGTTCACCTTTGTTGATTACAGTATAACGTTGTGCAGCCATACTAAAATTAGTTGGTCGTGAGGAGCCCACTCAACTGTGGGTAACTTTTGCCTAGATTAGAAAACAGATGAAAGATACGTCCTAATTGTTTATACATACCTGGTAGGTCGTTGATGTTGAGGCCTTTATCTTCCGGCGTAGACACAGCGGCAGCATAGGATTTGCCTGCTGTCACTTTAGAACTAGACATCCTTTGAACCTGGGGGTATTTTGGACATTTCGTGTAGCTTGATGTGTGCTGTCCATCACATCTGATGCACTTTGGGGGGTCTTGTCCTTTGATCTTGGGGCAATCTCTTGACTGGTGCCCCTCAGCACATTTATTACAACGAGGATCTTCCGTGCAGCCCATGGATACGTGTCCGAAGCGCAGGCAGTTGTAACACTGTAGTGGCTTCTTGTTCCCTCGAAAGGCCTCTACTGAAACTGCCAGCGGCCCAATACGTGTTATGTTTTTCAATGACTGGTTATGTTCGGTGTTCGGGAGTAGAACCAAAACCATCGGCATATCAATGGATCCTTTGGCTTTCCTCAATCGAATAACTTTTTCCGGGAAGTAGTTGGCTCTTTTTAGGTCTTCTTGGAAGTCATCGAGGTCATACGTAACATCCACATTACGAATTACGTATTTCAAGACCTTCTCCGACTTCAGTTGATGATGCTGAATTTTTAAAATATTATCAGACTTAATTCCAGAGACTAACCTGTTGTGTGTTTCTTCATCTTCACATTTAACCTTGACGGTTTCAGCTCTGACCGTACGAACGGTGATCTTTTCCACTGGAACATGCTTCTCGAGCTCAGTTAAAATCGTCTTAAACGGGACGCCATGAGTCCGCACGATAATTGGCGGTACATACCTCTTCGTGACCCTATGGTCTTTATTAGCCGAGCGACCTTGTACATTCTTCGGATTCCTCATTCTAGTCGCGCTGACGACTTCTTCGTTTACTCTGGAGACGGTCTTTAGGTTATCGACCCTCGTGCCTTTTCTGAATTTTTTATTAGCAACACCAATCCAGGGACTGCTATCCACTTCTTCATCGGTTCCATCAGAGTGACTTCTCTTATAGCCACCGTTTGTCGAGCAGTCACTATTTTCAATTATATCCATAGACTCTAAACTTTTAGCACAGGCAATATTATTAAAAACATTACTTACCTTGCTGTTATCAACAGGTGTATCTTCCTTGGAGTTACCTGCCTTCGGAGTCCCGGAGCATTTCCCAAAGGCTTCCTTCAGTTCGCTTATCTTTTCAATGACATCTCTACGAGAGTCCTTGATTTCCTTGTTGATACCTTCGAACTTCTCTTCAAAACTTTTATGTAGGGATTCGACTTTTTTTCCAGTGCCCTATACTTAGCATTTTGTTTCATCCCGGAGAGTTTCTGACATTTCGTTGAACACTAGGTCAAAAGCAGCAAACCTAGCATCCAAGCAGGCATCCCGGTAGGCCTTTTCGCAGGACACAGTTTTACCATTTGCCACTAGCAATGGCACATTAGCTGACTCCAACGTGGTTAATTTGGACGAAGCCATCATAATCCTAAAATATAATTGTATAGAACCAGGGGGGGAGGAGTAACCTCGCAGCTGGGTGTGTGCTAAAGAAGCCGTCCTAAGAAGGACGCACCTAGCTTTAAGGAAAAAAGAAAACAAGTCAGGTTTGCGAGAAAGTTAATTCTACGCCAGGGACCCACTCGTGAATGATTAGAATAATAATAGATGATATGAAAAGTCCTTAGCTAGCTTTGCGAGGAAATTAATCCCAACGCCAGGGACCAGCACACAAGACGTAACAGAAGGTGAATATCGCCCTGAAAAGGACGCACCGTGAAATGAGAGTAATGAAATGATACCTGAAAAGACCTCATTAGAGTAGAGGTAATACCTTGAAGAGCTAGTCCTGTGTCCTGTCCTCCATATATGCCAGATCATCCATATGATCATATCGTCATGATATATGATATTTTTTTTATATTTTACAGAACGAGAAGACCAGAATTTATAAGAAACTGAGGCGAATACAAGCCAATCAGATAACAAACAAGTGAACAGAACAACCAATCAAAAAATTTAATTATAACAAAATAGAAAACAACAACGAAAATAGAGCAACCAACCAACTTTTTCAAAACAACTCTATACACAACAAAAAACCAAGGACCGCTTAAAATAGATACTCCGCTTGTAATAGCCAAATTCTAACAACAAAGACAGTAAGAAATTACTTAGTCAAAAATTTAGATAAAGGCAACCAAGATGCTACAGGCATTGGGCCGTGATCACTATTCAACAAGTTGTTGGTTGCTCTATTTTTTACAATCTCCATTGATTCAAGTAAATACAGCAATTTATTATTTTTACAACAATGTAAAACCTCAAACAAGTCTGTCGAATAATCATGTTTTTCATTAATAACATGGTCGGCGAACGAGGACACACCTGCGTTTGCATTCCTAATACAAGCAATATGTTCTTTAAGGCGGTTATTTACCCCACGTTTCTCGATGAGCTATTCTCTGGGAGTATCCCAGTGGTAATGGCGGGAGACTTGAATGCTAAGCACTCGCAGTGGAACTCCAAACGTCATAATCAGAACGGTGTCATATTATCTAGATATATATAGAGCAAAACTGATATCATTGCGATAGGTCCTGTAAACGACACGTATTACTGTGACCACTCACCTACAAGTGATGTCCTTGATATTGTTTTGCTGAAAGGCTTCTATAAGCCATTCGATATTTTTACTGTTGATGATTTATGTTCAGATCATAAACCGGTCGCACTGAATTTTGAAAATCTCAATATTGACTGCAGAGAACAAATGGGGCTTAAACAAGATTGGAAACTTTTCAGAGATCTTCTCAAAAATGACAGTAATCTACTCAATGACGTGCATAGTACGGAGGAGATAGACATAAATGTTGAAAGGGTCACTACACGTATTACTGAAGCCATCAATGCTTGTGCTTCTCCAGTAGACGTGAAACGGCCTGATCATCTCGATCTTACTCCAGCAATCAAGTATCTAATAGATCAAAGAAACAGGCTAAGGAGGCAATGGCACCGAACACGAGAGCCTTGGCTTAAAACCAAATATAACCGACTTACGAGAAGAGTACATAAGGAAGTAAATAAACTTCGTAACGATAGATGGAATGAGAAGGTGAGGAGTTTGTCAACCCAGGACAATTCTATCTGGTGCATGATTCGAGCCATACAAAACAAAAAGGCCATGAACATTCCACCGCTTTTAGACACTAATGGACATTGCATAACTAATGACCAAGACAAAGCACAGCTTATTGCTGATTCACTTAAACAACAATTTGTGACTCCAAAGGATGATCGTCCAGAAGGACTAGAAATATCCAAAATGGTAGAAAGCAGCATAAGAAAGTATTACAACAATAGCCATCATGTGGCCAAACATAAAATACAGGTAGCTGAGATTCAAAATGGCTTTAAGAAACTCAAGAAAAAGAAAGCACCAGGTAAAGACACTATTAATAACAATGCCTTAAAAAACTTACCGCAAAATGTAACTAGTGATATCACTAAAATTATAAACGACTGTTGGGATAACTGTTACTTTCCGGATACATGGAAACAGTCTGTTGTCCTAAGTATCCCTAAACCCGGTCAAAATCCTGCAAACCCTGTAAGCTACAGGCCCATCAGTTTGCTGCCTTCTATATCCAAAGTCTTGGAGAGAACAATTCCCACAAGATTCTTAGATTTCTGCACAACCAATAATCTCATCCGTGCAGAACAATTTGGTTTTCGGACGGAACATTCTTGCCAGCTCCAAGTTCGGAGACTTATAGCGGATGTTAACACTCCCCGTAATCTTTCGATGTATTGCGGCGTCATCTTCTTAGATGTTAATAAAGCATTTGATCAGGTCTGGCATGAAGGCCTTATTTATAAAATGATAACTGATGGTTTCCCACATGATTTAATTAGTCTAGTTCACTCGTTTCTGTCCAACAGGTCTTTTCGGGCCAGAGTTGGAGATGAATTATCTGATACCTGTGAGATAACTAGTTCACTTGTTAACCTGTGTCTTCGTGTCTAATTTCGTATACGAATATTGCATAGAGCGCCATTTTATGCTGGTGGTGACCTTTTGAACTAATTATTTTTTTTTGGTGGGTATGAACTTCCCATGCCCTCTTGTATAATATTGCCAAGTATTATAGCTTTTGGTCCAGTAGTTTTTTTATGGCCATGTCAAAATGTAACTTTAATTATAAAGACCCTGTATATTAGACTTTCCTAATGGTATAAATGATATGTTTAATGAAAGAAATATTGGATATACATTTCTTTCATTAAGCATTGGAAATATTTTTAAATGTTTCAAATACCGGGTGTTTCAAAAATGACCGGTATATTTGAAAAACTAAACGGGCAGCGATAGAAATACACCGTGTGTTGCAATATGCTTGGGACAACAGTAAATTTTCAGGCAGACAAACTTTCGAAATTACAAACGGTGTATTTCTATCGCTGCCAGTTTAGTTTTTATTGATTTTTCAAATATACTTGTATACCGGGATCACTAATATTTTAAATGCCACGATCCAAAAATAAACCTCATATATTTATAGAAAGTATAGAAATTGCAAATAAAATTACTGATATAATACCCATATATAAATAAGACTTCTGTGTATACCCATGAATATACGATAGGCCGCATATAGGCCGCAACGTCGCAACACTAAAATAACATTTTAAATTCAGCGGGCGTGTTTTGCCGATAGATAGCAGCTGGTGTAAGCCATTTACAGAGTCAGTGGATATATAGCATCCCCCCCCCCGTCCCTGGCTACACCCCTGCCGAGATTAAAATGAGATTTTTATAAAATATCAATAACTTAGTTATTAAATGTATATTCTTCATACAGGGAAAAATTGATTTCATGTTTGTCATACCTGTTGAACCTAGGATCTTCGTAAGCATTGGCTATATTCAACACTTCGCCGTTTTCAGCTACTCTTCCAGCGATACCCGTGCCTATGGGAAACCTAATAGGTAAAATGCAAGATTATTAACAAATACGGTTTAATAAAATCACAGCTTATAAAACGGATAGTTAAGTAGTTTACTATCTCTTTAAATCTTTAGCTCTATTGTTTAGCAATTTTTCGAGTACCGTTTTTACCGTTTATCAGCGTTTGTTATTCTGGATTGTGACTTGATTTCGGAAACTCTTCCAAAATGTTTTTTTTAGTTGCAAAAGTTGAAGGGGGCATTTCCATAGATCTTTATACAGAATTTAATAATTACCAAGGAGTAAAATTCTTTGTTTCACCTGATTTCTTTGGGTTTTTCGACGGGTTCGTCTCCGCTGTTCTTGTCGCTTCCGACGTCGAAGATTCTGGCGTACAACTCCTTCGTCTTGTTGTCCACAAGAAAGAGTGAAGCCCTGTCGGCGTTCACCAGCTTTTGGGCGAAATTCTAAATCAATTAAAAAAATGACAACAAAAATAATTCAAAACTTCTAACGTCTTGCTGTATTTACCTAATTTTGAGTTATCTTCATTAAAAAACAAATTAAAAAAATATCTTTTCACAATGTGATCACGACGATTTTTTGGACTTACCATGACTTTCATGATAACTGTGTCCATGCTAACCATATCCTGGAAAATGGACCTAGAATAGCGTGAATATGTCGTATGATTATTAATTATAATTTATTAACCAATTTTTCTTTCTTTTAGGGATGTTTCTCAATTTTTACCCTGCTTTTACTCACTTTACGACATTTAGTAAGAAGTCGTTGAGTTTTCTTTGTTTAAGCATATTGTAGTACATCTGTTGGAAAGTGGAAAATATGAAAGTTTAAATAGTTTGGTAAAATTTACATTTAAAATAAACTTATACTTGGTAAGGTTAGATCAAGTTATCACTTTTTCTCTCTCCTACATTATTCCAGTGAAAGAGAGGTAAATTCATAAAAAGAAATATTATTACTTTTTAGAATGTGGGTGCTTGATTTCAAGGAAAAGAAATAGAGGGGCTACTTTTCCACAAAGAGGTTTATGAAATGTACATCCATACTTAATAAACCTTTTTATGGAAAGCAGCTGATCTATTTCTGTTCCTTGAAGAGATTAAGTGGGGTTTTTTTTCCAGATATTTTACGAAACGGGTAAAACGTTTTCCAAAATGATTGAAATTTTAATGTCAGTGAATCGATCCAGTGTCTCTATTTTTATTACACTATCTACCCAAAAGTAATCGGACACTTTCGGTTTTAGAGTTTTTGTCGAATATCTAGAAAAATACTTGACCAATTATCCTGAAACTTCAGATAAGGGGTTTTCTCCAAATTTTTTTTTTTTTGGATCGGACACAAGTATCAACTTCTCCTTATGCTGATATGAAGTCAATATGCCTTCATATCAGCGTAAGAGAAGTTGTTGATACTAGTGTCCGGTCCAAAAATAAAAAAATTGGAGCAAATCCCTTATCGTTTTGTTTATTTTTGAGAGCAACTGAAATTCAACTCATTCTATCGACGATAACTTTCTGACTTTTCACGCTATTTGCTTGGGCTTTATCTAAGAGTAGCTCTATACATTTGGCTAATAACTTATGCAAATGACATTTTGGTAACGTTTGCGCATGCGCAGTTAAACATTATTTAGTAAAAATGCTCATATTTCATCAAATATTTAATATTTTTATAGTCTGATTGCACTGTGTTGTCTCTATTGTAGTTTGTCAAGCTTCCTGTAAATGGCTTTGCATTAGGTTGAAAACCTTGCATGCTATAAAAAAAACTTACGAAAACATTTCGATATTTTTTAAAGAAACCTTTATATCTCCGTGAATATACGTGCTATTCTCATACAAATGAACACAGATAAGTAAAAGAAACCTATTAATCACATCAGTCGAAATTTTAATTTTTGACTTGTTCAAAGATATTACTCAGCTATGGTTCCACTGACACAAAGAGTTTGTCCTGCCCAATTCTATGCATAATGCCATCATTATTCATAGGGTCATAGTCAACATGAATGTAGTTTTTATCAAAATAACTTAGAATTTTAAAGTCATGATTAAAAATAGATGCGGTAGATATAGCGAACGGCAAGGGGCCGATTCCCGATCCCTGGATAATTCCACGTGTAGAAGGATAAGTAATAACAGGGCAAGTTTTAATCACATTAATCCTATAATTTAGGATCGGCCTCGGTGGCTCAGTGGTTGCGCCCGAAGACGCGGGTTCGACCCCCGGCCGAGGACAATGAGGATTTTTTTCAGGGGGAAAATCCTGAGATCATGCACTTCCTTCGGAAGGGAAGTAAAGCCGTTGGTCTCGTATAGTCGTTTTCCGGCTGCACGTTAAAGAACCCTTGCGAGGCAAAATTTGCGGCCCTTATAACGCCGTCTTGAAATGACCATGGCAGTTGAAAATGACGTTAATACCAACCAAACCTAAACCTAGCATTTACAGTGCCTGGCACGAAAGAAAAAGGAAACTGGCGCTTGCATAATTGAAAAAGAACTCGTTCAACCACTCAAAAAGGGAAAGGACACGGGGCATTATTTATTATTGATGCCAGGAATAAGTACTACCCCGTTTCTTGTTAGTTTCTGATTGGTTGAACGAGGTTTTTCCATTTACGCATGCGCCAGTTTCCTTTTTCTTTCGTGCCGGGCACTATAGATAATCTTTCATAAGTTGGAGATAGCTATCTGATATCCCGAAGGTCCGGAGATCATATAGTAACTGATCCGTTATAGAGATAGTACCAAAAGCTTCGAGATATCAGTTTAGGCCAGGGCTGTCCAAGATTTCTGTCCGCGGGTAATTTTCCTTCCCCCCTCCCCCCTATTGCACATTACGTTAATCAGTTCCTTAAAGTCGAGTTGCTAATTATCAATTCGACACTGTAAAAAAACAACAAAAAACGAGGCACTTCACCATTTTATTTCCTTCGTTTTAATGTGAAAATTTTCTCGATGTCAGGTAGAATTGTATTTTCTTTTTCCTGATAGGACACGATTGCATATTAAGCATTTAGAATCCGATCCGTGTTAAATGAAAAAAAAAACAAAAAAAAAAACAGATTCTCCCACTCCGGTTTAAATACTGGTTCAGTGATTTTATGCTTTTTCGGGAATGTGCGCCATGTTATGCGAGACGAAAAACAAGCAAGCATCAGTAACAAAAGAAATAATGCCTCATATAACGGAATCGCCCCCTAAAGTCTGGCAACACTACATAGGAAAAACTATACCCACTCCCCTCCTGAGTTTTGGACTATCTCTTCGGCTCTGCCCGTGAGCTTTGCCCGCGAGCTTTTTATGTTGCACGTGGGCGACGTGCACGATTTGGACGGCCCTGGTCTAGGCTATTAAGTACCTTCTTCCCTGGTCATAAGCTGTTATAACAGCTATATCAATTCTCAGTGGAATCCAGTGAAGTCCATCCGTGGCCTACTTCTTATCTGTTGAGGCCTTCGAGCATAAAAATAGATTTTTCTGCTCGAAGGTTGAGGCGGTATTTGATTCCATAAGTAATTATTATATGGTGAAAAGCATATATTGGTCTCGCTCTGTTTGTGTGTCTGTCCGTCTGTATGTCCGACGATTACTCGAGAATGGTTTAACTTTTTCAAATTCTGCTTTCACTTTTCGATAGAGACCCTTCTTGAGCTTACCTGATTAGTTAGTCAATGAAATCGGTCTAACAGTCACGTGACTATTGAGACCCAAACCCCCCTCCCCCATTAAATTTTTTTGTTCGCAATATAAGGCATGTAATATGACATTCGAACGGGAATCATGAGCACAAGACGAATATGACATTCTTTTCGATTTTCGAAATGCTACATCCGAGAAAATGACCCCCAAAAAGTACTTCAATAATCCCTTATTACGAGCTTTAGCTAAAGCTATATACCGTGTGTTTCAAAAGTTCCCGAACGCAGGAGTTGACTTTCCCTGCATAACGTACTGTTGTGCAGGTATGCTGAAAGATGGTAGACAGGAGCGACTGTCTCTCAACCTCTTTTTTTCAATTAATGGATGCTCCCAGTCGTTACGAATCCCGCTATTTATTTTACATAAATGCAAATACGCGAACATGAGAGTGAAATAAAAGGTTAAAGTAAAAAATACTACAAGTTTTGTTTGTACGACCCTTATATTTAAAGTTTACCTCTGCATAATGAAGAGCGATGCCACCCCAGACAAGGTAACTGTGGACGATCTGGAAAAAAAAACAAAACAAAACAAACGGATGTACACTTAATTTATTGCGTTGATTTTTTAAAGAAAGTTAGTTTTTTTTCAATTTATATACAGGATGTCCCAACGGCACATGTTCAAAATGAAAAACTGAATAGAGGACCTCAATACCTATGAGAATCACCCCCATATATGTTAACCGAAATGTTACCATTATGGAAATATTAACGATTTTGTGATTTTGTCTGTAACCCCTTTCGGGAGTGTATGTAGTTTTGAGGAATTTGATTAGTGGAACTGCATTCTTTGAACAAAGTAGTATTAAATTTCAGAAAATGGACGAATTGCATGCATAAATTTTCAGAAATCAAGGTGAAAGTAGGAAGTTCTGAGTTGTCGTGAAGTTTCAGAAATCTTTCATATTCGAAGAAGTTTCAGAAACCGTTGGGACATCCAGTTTTTAGCAATCTTTTCTAAAGAGTTATATTTACTTCCTCGTCCTCCTCATAAAATTCTGGCGCCCCTTCTCTCCGGTATAATTCTAGAATGCCTTTATAAAAAATGAGAAAAGAAAATCAAAAACTATTTCAAACGAATTGGTGTTTAAGGATTCACTTCCCTGTAGATAACTTCACTACTGAATATTTGTGGAAAAGAGCTCGATTACCTATAAGTTGTCCATCGCCTTGTGTAATTGGCTGACACAAAACCACTCGTGCGATGTCATTGTTGACAGCCACTCCATCAGGAAATCTAGGATCCTGGAATGAAGTTGCGACAATTTAAAATGTTCCCTCATTACCAAAAGAAAAAAAAAATATTCAACAAACGAACCTCGTTATTACGAACTCTGTTAATACGAATTTTTCCTTGGTCCCGTCTGGTGAACAAGGGACTTTCTATATAAAATCAATCGTTTAATAAGATTTTTTTTATCAACTCCCGGATATTATGAGGAGAATTAAGAAATCCATTCTAAGAAAGTTAAATTATTTGAGATGTAGTGCAATCTTTTGTACAGTTCTGTGCTATTCTGAAAATTATAATCGTTCATGTAAACAATCGACAATAGCCAACACCTCCTAAAAAGAAAGCCTGTGTGCTGAAAATTCATTCATACATTGCTATATCATCATAAAAAGGCATTGTTAATTGTAATTCTACCAATAATAAGCCCTAAATTATGACTTCTTATGATTATGTAACAATGTATGAATTTTCGGTGCACAGGGCTTTCTTTCTAGGAGGTGTTGCAATAACCCAGTATTTTTCTGAAACAAACGAATGACGATAATTTTTAACAACCTAGCTTAGGTTTGATTCTTTTCATTCCCGGATAATACTTCAAAATTTGGATTCTCGTGAAATTCGTAATAACGGGGTTCGACTGCATAAGTAAGGCAATGTTCTTTTAAGAAAACTTTCCAACATTTGCAGTTGAACTCCTAAGTTTTATTTTCTTTAAAGTTCGGGAATATGATTTTGATAATGGACTGACCGAAGTGGGGTTGGATGTCCTAAGCGTTTGTCTCGTCCTCGCAACGTACGCCGCAACACATGTGGGAGTGTTAATTTTGTGAGCAAATATTCCATTCTCTTCAAAGCTAAATAAGAAATAAATGTCTTAGAATTTTTAACAAAATAAAAGTGACTCTAGTAACTATAAAAATTTTAATATACAGTTTTACTGAAATTGTTCGTGCGATTCGCTACTCTCTCAATGCAGCATCAACTAAGCCATAATAATTCAGTTTAATTTTTATGACTTTGTTCAGCTGCTCGCTTTGAAACTGGCATCGATTTAGATTATTAATTTCAAATAACTTCTTCACTATAATAAGAGTAAGCCCTAATGAAGACGAAAAGTTCAACTATGTTGGCTTAATAAATCACTTACGTTTTGGTTTTTTTTTGGACAATTATTTCGATTAATATTCACTTATAAAGCTTCAGGTAATGTAACCTGGGTTTTTTTTCTTACGATACCTGCTTCTTATCCATCCTCTTACGTAAATATACAGTAAGGGATCTGGCTATAATTCCATCCTTTTATTTAAAAAATTCCTGGTATTCAAACGAGCGATGAGCGATGAGAAGAAACCACAAATCCGCAATAATCCGGCCCATTTACCAAAAAGTTTCAAATTCTCCACGAGACTTTACTACTTGAATTATACCATCAACAGTGTATTTACCAAATTGAGCAATTTAGAAATACAAGGCTATCACCTCCATCTAGCACTGAGGTTAAAAAAAAAAAAGATTATTGTGGATTTGTGGTTTCTTCTCATCGCTCGTTTGATCCTTGTGTCCACGGTTTCTTGGCGGATTCTACTTGTTTCTGGTATTCTTAAGGCAGTAGGACAAAAAAACCTGTTTAATTGCCTAATTTCCCAGTTACAATCGGACGCTAATTAATTGCCTAAACTATCTCATATGAATTCATCATCCCTAGCTATCTGTTAAAATAGATATCCTAAATAATTCTGCTTTTATGTAAAATTTTATGCTAATTAACTATGTATAGAAGTTTATATTTTCCTATTTTTGATTTTCATGAGTAAAAGGAAAGGGTGCGTTTGACTTACTTTTCATTTTCTTTGTTGAAATAATGGATTTCCTATAATGGAAGAAAAATATTTAAAAATGTAACTGCTCCTATAAAAATATTTTCTTTAATATTTCTCATTGATGAAAAGGCAATGAAAATCTATTCATTAATTGTTCTAATGGAAGATTAATCAACAAGTTAAGGGTGGGTATAGGAAATGTGAAAAATAAAAACCTGTTTTTTTTTTTATTTATGAATTTTCCATTAAAAATTGTTATGTTAATTGCTTCACTTACTCTGCATGATTTTGATTTTGCAGCATTATAAATAGCTAGCAGATATGTTAATCAAACTGCTATCATAGCAGATTAAACGAGCTAGTTTATAAATTAAAAATAAATATTTGGAGCCCCGTGATTATATCGTTGTGAAGATTTTAAGTGATGAAACCATAACAGGGAAGGTCAACGTTTACGCTTGTTTATTGATGCACATTACAAAATTTCATGGCATAAAGACATTAAAGCATCAGATGAGTTATTTTATTAAATGAACAAATTTCAACCCGCCGTACACTGACGTTCATTTCTGCTCTTAAGAGAAAAATAAAAGCAACAAGCGTTTGGTTTTACATGGGAGTGAAATGCTTAAAATAAAAATAAATGTGCACCTTTATCTAAAATGGGTCAAAGTTTTTCGCACATGATGGATGATCAACAGATGGCCGAGAATAAATGTACAGAGTTTTTGCTTGATGGTCTGACTCTTCTCCCCCCCCCTTTTAAATTTTATTTCATAAATAAATGATAGGAACGACCAGTTCGAAGCCTAAATTTAGAATATTTTTTCAAGTCTGGGCCAAGGGGCTGCTACCATTTAAAAAAAAAAAAAAAAAAAAAAAAGAGAGAGAAAATCTAATTTTTATGATTGCGCCTGAACAGACGTTCATCTGTTTGGTATTAATCGTTCATTCGATTCAGCGGCGCCCATACTCACAAAGTTGTGCTTTTATACAGAAAGTAGGTCGACCAATTCATAATCAACCAACAAAGTGGACAATTTTAAGAGTTGTGTGTATGTGTGAATGTTCCTCATAATGACTGACTTTCTGACCTGTGTGTCCTTGTTGACAACGTAGAGATTATATCCGTCGGCGTTAACGGCTGAGGCGATGCAACTACCCAACTCCCACAACACGGACGCCTTGTTCGGCCTCACTTGAAGCGTCTGCGTCAACTCCTGCAGCATCTTCCGCTTGTCGGCGTGCACACAAAACTGAAGAATGAATAAAGAGAAAGAGAAAACAAACAAATGTACTACATAGATACGAACATGACAGCTATATACAATGTATTAATCCATTCAATAGAATGAAATAAAGCCTAATTCATGTCGAATTCTTTATAATCACCCTTCCTTTTCTAGTTAGGGCGAGAGGGAGATTGGAAATTAGCAATCCCATAACACAATGAAATCATGAAGCAATTCTGAGGGTAATAGCGTAGGTTTTTGTGGCCTCAATTGGAAGACATTTGGTTCCAGTAGGACGGCGCAACCTGTCAAACTGCGCGCGAAATAAATGAGATGTTGCGAGAAAAATTTCCACCTGTCAGGAATCAAAACTTTATTGACACATTAAATTCGTTTTATACAAGCAGCATGCCCTACTGTAGCAGGGAAAAGGAGGGAACCAGCGGAAAAATGCTCCTATTGGAGCAAAAAAGGCGAATATCCTCCTCTTTAAAAGGCTCTGACAGAAAACTGGGGAACCAGCTGCCTCGCCCTCAGCTGCCAGACCTCCTCAGCAGACAATTCTTAACCACTGTCTCCACCTTTCCTTGCAGTTCCAGAAAATCCTCAGCCGAACATATTTCCGCTTTTTTGTGCATATCCCTGTGTCTGTGAGTGAGTGAGTGACTGACTGAGAGACCCAGTGAGAAAGTGAGTGATTGAGCGAGTGAATATGTGTGCATGTCTGTGGTGTGCGCGTGCGTGCGCATCGCCTTGTGAGTTATATAGTTGAGTGTGTGAGTGACTCTGGTTGAGTGAGAAACTACCGATTGGGTGAGTGAGTATACTATCGATGGCTGGGTGGGTAAGCGAGTGTGAGCTTGGGTGATTAAATGACTGTGAGCGGTTGGGTCTTACTGACTTAATGTGGATGAATGAGTGAGTTTAGGTGGGTGGGTCGATAAGTGAGTGAGTAAATGGGTGGATGATTGGCGTTCTAGAGGGTGGATCAATGAGTAAATGTTAGTGGATGGATTGGTGGGTGTTAACTGATGTGTTAAGGACCGGTGTGAATGAGTGTGGGTGTATATGAATGAATGTGAGTGATGGGAATGTTTGTGAGCATTGGTGAGCGAATGTGCATGTATGTGAGTGAGTGGGTGAGTGAGAGTGTTTGTGAGGGTGTGGTATGTTGGAAAAGCGTGAATATGTTCGGCTGAGGATTTTCTGGAGCTGCAAGGAAAGGTGGAGACAGTGGTCAAGAATTGTCTGCTGAAAAGGTCTGGCAGCTGAGGGCGAGGCAACTGGTTCCCCACTTTTCTGTCAGTCTTTTAAAGAGGAGCATATTCGCCTTTTTGGGTGTTTTAAAAAGAATTAATGATATCTTTAATTACGCTTCATTTTAGGATATCATTAATTCAATTTCACAAATCACAAATTCGAAATTAAATAAATGTTTAAAGGCACCGAGAAATTAGCGATGTCTCGAGAATTTGTACACTGCAGAAATAGTTGTGGAATAAATGTTAAAATGGCACAAAAGAATTGGATGGCTGAAAATACAAGTAGACCAAGTCTGTGACCAAATAAAATTCATAGTAATTTAGAGTTTAAACTATCATTTAAAAAAAAATGAGGAATCGTGATTTACACAAAGAGATGCATGTTACTGTGTCTAGAAAATATAATTTATCTTGTCCTAAAATTTAGTGTTTATCCACAATTTTATTGAAAGTGAACTTGGTTTATTTGTATTTTCAATTAACGATATGTCAAAGAATTTGTACATTGCACAAAAAGAAGAATAAATGTTAAAACGGCTTCCATAGTATACCGACACTGGACATTCACTGATTGACAAAAGGTTGCCTTCTCAGGTGAATCACGTTATTTGCTCGCATACGACGAGAAACGTCATAAAACAAACATCCTTCAACCATTTGTGGACGGCAACAAGCCGGCGGAGGCAGCGTTATGGTCTGGGGAATGTTTTCCATAGTATGTATTATACTATCGGGTGGGTGCACTCATCATTGTGGATGGCAATATGAATCGATTTAAGTGCGCATTGATCCTTGCTGACCATGTTCACCCATAAATGACATTGTTTTACCTGGACATGATGGCATCTTCCAGCACGATAATGCGACATCTCATATAGCTGGAATTGTACGTGAGTGGTCAGAAGAGCACAAAGAAAACTTTACGGTACTTCCTTGGCTCCCAAATTCCCCGGATTTAAACCCAATCGAGCATCTATGGGACCATCTCGATCGGGTTATTCGTATGGTTATTTCGGATATTAACAGATGGTCACATTAATGTGACTCGACTGTTTATAACTGTCTAGAAAGATCACAAGGAGATTAAACTGGAGTCGTCTTCGGAAAATTTTCAAACAGGTAGTGTCCAAATGGATGTAGAAAAATTCTTAAATTAATAAGTGGGGGTACAGAGCTATATGTCGGAGAATTGACAAAAAGATGCACGAATTTATAAATCATGTTATACGGTTTATAAATTCGTGCATCTTTTTTGCACAAAATTATTTAAATTATTGATATGACGAAAATATTTTTATAAATTATATCGTAGTATTATTGACCCTTCGCCTAATTTATGCATGACGTCAGCGCACCTGCGCGCTGGAGGCTAACGGAGTCAATAAGACTTCCGCTCGAGTTTCCGCTATCGTTTTTTCACTATAATATTTATTATAATTATTATAATAGGGTCTTAATATTTTAACAAGTGTATTTATTTTTATATTTGCTTATGTTTATTCTATTTTATTGATTTTATTTACTGATTTATTGATTTTAACTTAATTTATTTTATGTTTTTTACTTGTATTTATTCATTTACATTTTTCTTAAGTTTTATCTTTAAGTTTTATCTTTAAGTTTTTCTTAAGTTCTTATGTTGTTTTCATGATTTTACACACGTTGTATTGTATAGTGTATATAGTTACAATTCCATAACGTCCATTTTACAATACAAGGTTTATATACAATCGATTTTCATCCTTTCGGACATCATCAGTATATGCATTTGAAAAGTTGAAAATATATTCATAAACCTTGTATTGTAAAATGGACGTTATGGGATTATAATTATGTTGTTTTATTTTCACTTTATTCATTTATTATGAAATAATGGTCAAGTTTAATTTACCATTCGTATTGAATTTATTATAATTATTTCCTATATTATTATTTTTATTTATTATTTCTTATTAAGTCTTATTAGACTTGGTCTTTATGATCTTTATTTTTATATTCCTTTATTTTATATGTTATTCCATTAACGCCTTTTTGGGCTGTTGCCTGTTGGGGGATAACTTCGGGTTTTCCCCTTCAGTTTATCTGGTTGGATACTCCGGTTGTTGTTACATTATTATTATTAAAATGGGTTAGATTATCATTGTACAAAACCAACGAAAACTTTGGAACTGATTCCGCGGGGGAATATTGCACCGGGCCCAGGGACAAACAGAAAAATAAACACCCATGTCCTCGGCGGGATTTGAACCCGCGACTCTACCTTAATAGACAATAGGTAACAACATTTTTTTTTCCTTAACATTTTTTATTTAAGACAATAGGTAACAACTTTAATGTCAGTCTAGGTTGTGTTCTGCCTGATGTTTAAAAAAAGATATGACCACCCTCTTTACTTTTTACCTTCCGCTAGCGATAAGAACTGCGCCTTAGCGCTCTCGGCCACCGAGCCGGCATTTCTTATGTTACTCATTTAATTAATTACTTTAAAGTATTTTATTAATCTTTCTGTTTATTATTTTTTTTATTTTTACAAATCTCGTCAACGATTTTTAGAAAAGTTTAATAAGTGGATTTTACTCCTTTTATATGTGATTTATAGTGGAATACAAGCGGGATAAGTGGAGAGATATATCTCCAACGTAGTTTTAACTATAGTTATAGTGAATACGCAGGTCTTTCGGAAGTTGTTTTGACTCCGTTGAAGTTTACGCGCATGCGTCATGACGTCATGCATAAATTAGGAGAATCCCTAATAATTTTGTTTTAGCTTTATTCTTCCTCTACAGCTTTTGTTCATTGTTTTAGAAATTTTGTTTATTTGTTCAAATTTGTTCATTGTTTTCCTCTGCACGTGTATTAAGCATAAAACCTTAATTTTGCTATACAATTATTCGTCTCGAAATAATTTATAAAATGACGTAAGCATCCAAGAATACTATTTTTATTTAAAACAAGAAGCGAATCCACCCGATAGTATAATCGGGAAATAACCCAATGTTAGATTTTTTCTTTGTTGTGACATAGTTCACCGTCGCTGATTTTATATAAATGATTATAAAGCACCGCGATACATACCCCCTCACTAACGCAACGTATTACTTAATAAAATGAAATAATAAATTAAGGAAATGGTTATTAATTACTCTACACATTTTTTACTGGAAGCTAATTGTAATAATCTATTTTTAAAAACTAAGTTTAGAAGCCGTTCAACTGTCGTCTGCTGCTGCCTACTTCCATTGATTTCATGTGAAGTGGATTCGTGCTTATTGCCGAGTAGTGGAAGAAAAAAGTTCCCTTAAGCGCATTGATACATACAGCCCGCTTTAACAATGGAGTCCTTGTATGGCTATGCGTGCTCAATTTTTTTCGTTTTCGCGGTTTAATTTGAAAGAAACAAAATTTCGCACTCTCTTATTTTGCAAGGATCTATAGTAGCTTCAGATGAGTAACATAATTCAATTTGGTGGAAATCTGTGACAGACATGTTCGAGGGATTCCCTTGTCAGTTTATCCACAACCTTATGTTCAAAAAATTAACTGGCTCAACAAGGCAATCCAGCCGAAACGACCTGACAGGCGACTCACTGTGCTGCTTCAACACGACAACGCTCCCCTCACGTTGCTAATCTGACCAAAACTGCTTTTATTCAGGAGCTCAGTTTGGAGGCTCTATCGTACCCGCCATATTCTAATCTAGAACCTTCAAATTATCACCTTTTCCGGTATCTCTCCAACAGTTTGCGAGCCGTTCCGTTTAACAACGACGTGGAGCTGAGAACGTGTCTCCATTCCATGAATTCTTCGGGTCAAGATCTAGTGATTTCTACTGTCGTGGCATTGACTGGCTAGTGGAACGTTGGATAGAATTCGTGAACAATGAAGCAAAAAACTATTGACTCATTTGTCAAAATTTTTGATGAAAAATAAAGATTAAGATAATTGGAACAAAAACCGAACGAACATATCTGTCAATCCAATAATAAAATAATCTAATGTAACCGTATAACATTTAACTCAGAAGCGGAAGGTAGGGGGGAGCCCTGGTAACAGCCTCAGCCTGTCTAGAGTATTGTCCTTGCTAAATCGACTTGACCCATAGCCCCCCCCCAGTCATTACCGCATCCCCCTTTGCGAGGAACACTACCTTCCGCCACTGATTTAACTATAAAAAATAAAGATTAAAGTACATGTTGTCTAGTATTGCTGTGAAAATAAGATGGAAATAATTGATCCGGATAAAGCAATACATTGTGAAAAATCTTTTATTCACCTAAGCGGTTCGGCTAGATAAGCATCGACAGGATGTTTAGCTAAAACTTTTCAGTTGTGCCTCATTTCTGTTATAACATCCTGTCGATACTATCTAGCCAAAACGCGTACAATAAAGGTGAATAAAGGATTTTTCACAATGTATTGCTTTGTCCGGACCTGTTATTTCCATCTTATAGAATAGAAACTCTTTTTTGCCTTTCTTCCCAAAGTCCACTGTTATTGTAATTTTCGTAATGTTTTTACAACTTACAATCACAAGTTACTAAGAATTAAGCTCTTTTAAATGAATTTAATAGGAGAAAACATAATGAAGTTGATTAGAAATCAAAGGCAGCCTACCTTCCATCGAGAGAGGCTGGTTTTTCGAGCGATCTTTCCTAAAAAAAATAATAATAATAATTTCATTAAATAAGCTGATCTGTTATTCATCAGTATTTCAATGAGCTTTTCGAAAATAAAAGCAAGTGATGCGGAGAAATTTGAAAGGGGGAAAAATACTTGACATTGATGATGAGTGATTGAAGATTCTAGTGAAAAAACAAAATAGATCGAGGAAAGGAAAGAAAAGACAGTCAATAGAGTAATCTAAACATAGATACGGACGGGAAAGAGAAAAATATGGTAATATAAGTAAATTTTTGCTCACTGTTACCGTTGAGGACCTCCTTAGACCTTTGCGTCCGTCGAATCATCCACCGTTCTAGCTGCTCTAATTCGACATCGTTCATGACATAATCCTCCAAGAATGCCGGGTTCGCCTTCAGGAAGGCGTACACAGCTTCTTCAGTCAGATCTAGTCATATAAACAAAAAAAGTCCTCAAAATTCTTTAGATCCTTCAAAATACTCCGAATGCTCGAAATGCAAAAAATTTCATCCTGTCCTATGTACTCTTAAGCACTATTTGTGTATCAGTAGTGTAGTAAAGAAATGTTAAACTTGGCTAAAACAACAACACTGCATAAATGAAGCGAGGAGGGATCTAAAGCTTTACTGGGTGATAATGTAATCGTAAAACTTCAAACTTTTGCTGAAGGAAGATAACGGAATCCCGTGTGTAGTGAGTCATATGAGCATGGGCATTTTTCCCTTTATAGAAGAGATGGTATGTTCAGCTCTATGGGAAAAAAAAAATTCTAACACAATGTTGTTACCCAAGATTATACAGCACTATCCTTATGTTATCCAGCAAGACTGTTGTTTCTCGACTCACGAGGCAGTTTCCGGATGCGACTACCCAAGCATAACGAAAGACTCCAATCAATTTACATTAGATCACTCATAAACGAATTACCTCCTCCGTTCTAAAATCTACTCAGATTTACAGTGGCAATTTGAAACCTTCAAAATAACCTCTCTTGTTTATAGTTCGCGTAGGCCCAATAAAATTAAAATTCAGTATATTCAATTTTTCAGCAATATTTTTAAATAAACATTACCGAAAGGATACTCTGTATCTTACAAGTCCCAATACTGTTCAAAGGCCGTGATTTGTAATTGTAAATTTTATTAATAAATTCAGGGAGGTTGTTAAGTTTTTTAAAGTTACTTTTTAAGGATCTAGAATAATTTTTCCGAAAAAAAAAGAAGTTTCTTCTTTTTCATTTTTTTAAAACATTCATGTTTAATGCTTCATATAAATCAGTTAAATAACAGTAAGCATTTTTATACTTCTTTTTAAGTTTAAAAAAATAATATTTCAAAACCATGGACTACTGGTGCTTATTATAAGCCAAGCTATTTCGCAAAATTAGTAAAAAGCTACAGCTGCTATTATTACTATCATTTATCTTCTCTATCATTAACGGTAAAATAATAGCATTTTAAATCATAGTGAAAAAAAACAACAACAACAAAAATTAATATATTTAGCAGCATATTTCTTCCATCAATTACTGCGTCGTTATATTGAAGGCTTTAAGGCTTTTTCTCCCTTCGGTGTTTAAGAAAAGGACAAATCGGCCAAAATAAGTAACGTGTGGAAAAGGTTATAAAACTCATTCCTCTTTCGTAAGCACAATAAACAACAACATAACTATTTGCTCTAAAAATAGTAATTCTAAGTGAAACCGATTTTTTTAAAAGCACAAAACAGAAGTCACGTTGTTGCAGTTTGTTTTTTTTTAAACATGTTTCTAAATTACAAAACGTGAAATTTTTTGCTCGCGGTCCCTGATTCGATGCCAGGTCGCGTAATTTTTTCTTTTATTAAAATATTTACAAAATGTTGAAACGTTTTCGTTATTATTTATTATCACTTTTCTAGGCAAACTAAGGTAACTTAGGGAGATATGGATGCGATTATTTGTTTTAACCAAGTCGTAAAAGGTCATGTTTAAACTTTTCTCACTTTACTTCTATATAAACGCTTAGTATTTTATAAATGTCATTCATCCGAAAGAAATGACTAATTTTTTTAATATTGGCTGTTCGAATATGAGTTCGAAGCCGCTCATTTCATGCAGAGAATAAAGGTACACAATATCCTAGGAACCCCTGAACATGTAAAGATTTCTTAAATTACTTGTGTAAGCATTATAGAATTAAAGCACAAATGTTAATATTAGAACTCACCGGAGACAACAAACTCTTGATAGTTGGTGCTGCATTTGATGCCCCCATTCATGGTGATGGTTTCACGATTTTGACCTAAAGAAAGAAAGAAGAATTTAAAAGGAGAGGAAACTACATCTGACATTGCTTTCAGAGTGATGGTCATTGCGAGTGTACGGAGGTTGAATAAAGGGAAGTGTAGGGGAGGAAATTCTAAAGAACGATGAAAATAGAAAGTGTTTCATTCTGGGAGAAACTGGAGCGAGACTCGTCTCGTTGCCGTCGCTGAAAATAACGATTTGTACATGTCATGAATGTTCCCGTTTGTACCTTCGTCGATTTCATTGTATATCTGCTAATTTCTTTTTAAAAAAATATCTCATTTCCCTTACATTATAGAACTAACGCTAAAAATATCTTTTCTTAGTACTATTGCAATAACTGAATGAGCATAGAAATATCGCCACCTGTTTATGATACGGTTTATCACTGCATTAGAGATTTGACGGTCAGTTTTTTGAGTGTCCCATTTTTTGCACGTGAACATTGGAGTTTTGTTACAGCGAGGATTGAATTTCGATTCTACTTAAAAAGTGGCGTCAACAAGGACTTCTTAATTAACGGTAAGAAAATGACCTCGAGTATTAGATCTAATTCAGTTTTAAGTTATTCTAATAATTATCTTTGTCGGGCCAATTTCATCTGTTTAGTATTGTCAGGAACGGTGATGAGATTCTTTAATGGATGAATACGAACACAGGTGCATCGTAAAAGTATTAGTTTTCTACACGTTATGCTTATTGATTTGGATTGCTCATCAAGTCCAAGCATCAAATAACGCTTCTCTTCAATCCCATTATGGTTTGTCAGTTGGCAGATAGTTCGTGTTTAAAAAACGTATTAAAGCTGGAAAAGAAACAAATTTTTTTTTATTTTCGTAAGATGGAGTAAAATCGATAAAAATAAATAATTTTCATGCGTAATACTTTAGCTATATATTTTAATAAATCACTGAATGCGAACAAGTGTTGGAAAATATTGCAGAGTCTCTAAAATCGTCCAATCGCTTCTTATTTATTGATGCTTTATAACCAACACGATAAATACCCCAATAGTCTATTTTTTAATCAAACTTTTCAATTGTATTTTATAAATTTCATTTTTATTTTTTTTAGAATAATACCTTTAAACTTTATTGTATTTTGCCGAGCTCACGAAGTGTAAAAAGAAAAAAAAAACACCTCTAACATTTGTCAACTCTGAGAAAAGAGAATGATTTATTGGATTGTGTGGTGGTCGGAGGAGTTTGATCGTCTACCACTATCACGTGATCTCTTCTACTCGCATTCTCTTTATATCCGACGGGAGAAAATTACTCATTCGACCGATGAAAGCTGAATAAATCATCGGCCTTCGTCATATGCCGTCTTCGCTTACGGATGAAATGAAGTCGGAAATCCTTGGAAATGTTTTCATTGTGCTAAAAGGAGGGATCCTTTAATATGCTCATTCATGTCAAGAAATAAAAATGTTTTTTCTATTAAAAAAAAAAAAGAAGCATCCGGTACTTTTGACTCGTTCTTAAGAAATTCGAATTTCTGAATTCTTTAAAAAGTTCTTTAGTTGGATGCTCTATTGAGGACGGCTGTTGATCCGGAATTAACACCTTTCCTCTTTGAATTTAATTGAAATTGGAAGTAAATTAATTTTTGATGTAGCCTACTCGAATGTAATTGTGGGAAATGCGAGCTTTCATCTTTAGATGAAAAATAATTTTAACCAATACTAAAGCAACCAATTGAGTGATTTTGTCAATTCGAATCCCACTGAAAATCAGATGCTTTCTTCTGCAGGAAAGAAGAAAAAAATTTGAAATCCTACAAGATGTTGGCCATTGAAAATTCGAAACTCTTTGAAAGGAGATTAAACTTGATGCTTTCTATTCTCCCTTCCCCTTCCTCACTGATGTTGGCCAGCTGTGCTTTTATACCCAAAATTTTATTACCCTCTATAGCGGAGGGGCAAATATCCAGCAAGTTCTTAACGGAGCGGCCTCGGTTGTAACAGAAGACGTCTACTAGGAACTTGATATCTTTAACAATGGCTCGCATATCTTCAACGCGAACCTCCGAGTTGGAATCGAGTTAATTAAGCATTAATATAATAGTCTACGAAAATGAAATCATTTTGGCAATTTTATATTTCAAGTGTTGAATATTCGTTCAAAGGTATAGAGACCTTTCTCTCAATACGATGGCGTAAACGAAGTAGGAAAACCAGTCGTCGCATGGCATCGTTCTTTATTGGTTGATTTTATCTTAGTACTGTAGTAAAATTTATTTACTTGTAACATCTCGAGAAAATGTCTAATTCATAAAGAAAATATCTAAGAACCCGAAATGTTGTCCCCAAACTACGGGGTTAATAAAAATAGCTAAAAAAAATATCCTTAATGGAATTATTGCCCATTATTCAAAATAGTAATAAATTTGTAAGTGGGATCAAGGGAAGCAATCTCAGTTCTATAAAGATGCGTAACAAGGAAAAGGCCGGAGCTGAACAACGCAGTCCAATACGAGATAGTACGTAGATGAGGAGCTGAGATACAACTATTAAATAATTTTTTAAGATGACACACAATGTTTTTCTCAGCTACATCAGTAAGAGACATTCGGATACTTTCAAGCAAGGAAAACACCTGTCTATTTTCAACGTAAAGATTGTCAACAAATTTCAAGAAACGATTATAAAGTACTTGAATTTTTTTAAATACATAATTATTGTTATTAATACAGGATACAGTTGAGGTATATGACTGATAACTAAATTTAAAATATACAAATTTAGTGTAAACTTTTTTAAATAAGGAAACTTTTTAAATTTAAATTTTCTTATTTAAAAAGTTTCCTTTTCAGAAAAACTATAGGATCTGAAAAAAGTTTGAAAGACGGTGAGTAATAAGATTTTGCATATGTAAATTAAAAAAACTCAAGAATTATTTTATGAGGGTTTATTCCACGCCACACCTAAAAATGTTTAAATTATTGATGAAATTATGGAGTCCAGGCTGTGGAATTTTCTTTCCTATTTTCATCAGTAATTTAAACATCTAAAGTATGGCGTGGAATAAACCCTCATAGAACCAACCATTCTTGAGTTATTCTTTAATGAACATTACGCCATTAGGGAAGATAGTCCCAACCTCCAAATAGGTGCCTAAGGACATGTAGATAGCGTAATGCTTCCATATCCACGGTGGCTCAATTGGGTTAGGGCAGCGACGCGATTAGCTGATTCGAGTCCAGGCTATGGAATTTTCTTTTCTATTTTCATCAATAAATTAAAATGATGCATGATATATTTTTTATTTTATTTTATTTTTATTTTATTATTAGGGTTAAGAAATTTACAGTAACGCCTTACGGGTTCAGGTATGGTCCTAGACCGACTATATAACATCATATATGACATTATATAACAATGTTGTATAACATAAAAGTTTTTCTTAATTTTTTTTTAGATAATGTTCATTAGAAATTCATTCGCCATTGTTAACTTTTCGAATTCTATTTTAAATTTTTTGCACCCGTACATGATTTGTATTGCCTTCATCATTTAGATGTTTAAATTATTTTCATGATTATCTTGTATGTACCGCCCTCCTTCGTCGATTTCTTAATTCATTTCGTTCACGTTCAATGATTTCATGTTCAGTTTGGGCCTATTTTATCAAAAGTTAACTTGAAACCTTTTCTTTTAAAGAGATAAAATTGTAATTTGAAGCTTATCCTTCGAGTTACAGAAGATAAAGAGAAATTTATTCTCATCCTGGTAGAATTTCCGATTCTCTGTTGCTGCATCCGAGGTTTGGTCAGGCATTTGGAGGTGAAAATTATACGGTGAAACAATTCTATGATAATGAAATTTTATAAAATGCTAAATATTGTGTGACTTGACTGTATAGCAGCATACTAGCAATATATTACTAATATAATAATAATTGGAAAATGGTCTTTGGAGGATTTTTTCATGCCATTACCTCCGATATTGATGAATAAATAGTGAAAAATAGTAAAGAAAATTCCACGGCCAAGACTCGAACCAGGGACCTTCGGGTTACCGTCCCGATGCTCTAACCGCTAAGCCACCGTGGACATGGAAGCTGTCGCTATCAAACATGTCTTATGTGCATAGGTTAAAGCGCGGCTCCTTGTTCGCAAGCCAGTACTAACTTTACTATCTTTCACTATTTTCGAGTCCAGGGCGTGGAATTTTCTTTACTATTTTTCACTATTTATTCATCAATATATTACTAGCTCATACATACTACAAAAAAGCATCTGGCGTTTTAAATATACTGTAGTATAAATAGGAACTACTTGAAATTTTCCTGAGAATTATTTTCTTTTTAAACTTTAAAAATGTTACATAATTGTTTTCAGAAGAACTTGTGTACTTGTGCAGTAAGGTTTAAGTTTGTACAGTTTCAATGTATCAAAACTTGCGATGTGAATGCTCCGATGGCCAGCAACACGAGAAAAGACACCATGCATTATTTATTTATATTATATTAGATACAAGAGTGATACCCAGAGTCTTGAGGGATAAATATTAAAAAGCGTCCATTGGAACAAGCGTATACGTCTCTTGGCCATGAAAAGGTTTCATTATTACCCTGCAAGGAGAATTCGTTCACTGTCTGAGGTAGTGAATAAAAGGTTGCACGAAATGTGGCTGTGTCGTAAAAGTGCTCGTCGATAGTGGATGGAAAGATGATTGATCGCCAGGGGTAGGTTGGTAGGTTCTTTTTTTTTTTTTTTTTTTTTTTTTTTTTTTTTTTTTATTTTGCTAACAATTCTAACGACCGAATAGACGGCTGACAGAAATGGCATACAATTCAAGCGCGCACATCCTGGTTTAGTTTGGTTTGTCAGTATCCCCGCGCTTCCAAAAACTTATTTAGTTCAGCAATCTATTTCGAGATGTCATTCGCGAGGCTTTTTGAATGGTGTCTATCCCTCCCACACATTCCCTTTAACAGATTCCTTTGTGAGAAGTTATCACGTGGTCTGCTCTTTCTCTACGTGGACAAAACCCTTAAACTTGGAAGCAGAACGAAATGGTTGAAATCGCATTTTAATTGAAATACGAACAACCACTTTCATCCCATAGTCGTGAGGAACTTTGAAAATATTTTTTTTTTCCCTGATCACTCGGCTGCTATTGGTGTTAATATAATATTGATCAGCAATAATATTATAATCTCAAAAACACGGTATATCTCATAATTACATCATTTGTAGGAATTTAGTTTGATAATCCTTCCTCAGTAATGAAATTTGAGTTTCCATGGCAGGCTGTTCTCTCGTTAGTCGTTTTCATAAGAAATTTTGCAGCTTATGAGAGCTTTAGCATGAAGCTTCCCTGCAAAGCAACGCTGTTAATGATGGAAGCTCTTGGCGATTTCGAAATTCGCACATAAGAAACTAAATGGCATCCTAAATATTTCATTACTTGGTAAATATTGTACGCTAGAATTATCCAACACGCTCTCATTTACAATCAACTTTTCAAAAATTATTATTTTAATATGCACCGCTGCAAACTCGACTTGACTGAGTTGTAGGTTTATAGATAATAGATTAAGAGCAAGAGCACTTTGAAATCAACTTTTAAAATAAAAATCTAAAGTAATGATGCCCTGTAAGTGGTCTTCTTTGCACCGCTTATATGAGTAATCCTTGAAACGTGATCATGCATTTTCATTAAATATCATCGCTGAGAACTAGTGTCATCAACGAGTCGTTATTCTATTAGGAATATATTGAAAGCATGTGCGTTACACCTTCCCGCGGCTTAACGGGTTTCATTGTGCCCCGCTTTTAATTAGTTGAGCCCAGTTTTATCACGGCGTGTGTCAATAACTCCTCCTACTTAAGTGTTATTCGTTGTCACAAATGAGGGAAGGAAGCATTTTTTCCCCTAACCCGTTTCTCTCTTATTATTATTGGTCTTAAAGGAGATAATTCTATTTCCATGTCGGTTTCTGTGTTTTAATTGCTCGAATCGGAGAGCAAAGCTTTTACTCTCGTTTAATTTAATGAAACTCCAACCCCTTCCTGGATAGGAAGCGCCGTGACGTCCATCGACGTAAAAGAAGGGGGAGAGATAGGAAGAAGGGAAAGGAATAATAATAAAGAGAGTCTGCCTCAAGGGATCGCTCTCTCCAACCGACCAATCGGGAGGCTGTGTGGCTGAGGAGGAATGCTGGAAGAGAGAAATAGAAAAGCCGGTTCGTGGCGAACGTGTCAATGTCGAGATGGGGTTAATAGAAGACATTCCTACAAGATGGGCGGGGGGGGGGGGGGTATTAACCTTTGACCTTTAAAGCTAGAGAATTTCATTTGGTTCTGTGTTCTTTCTCTTCTCTTCGTTAATTACATTTGTTGAAAATAGTAATTAAAAGGTTAGATTTATATTCGTAAATGTAATATACATACAAATTTTTTAATACACGATGGGCATCATTCAGTGTTTTGCAATGAGAATTTTCTTTGTAAAAAATCGATAATAGAATACGTATTTTCATAGAAAAATTTAACGAATGTTTCACTCTAAATACTATGTGTAAAGCAATTCGGTCTTAAATTTAAATGATATTCAGTGAGAGTTTAAAATAACAAGCGATGTTTATTAGCAATTCCAGTTAATTTTATTTTATACAGAGTTTATCTAAACCCTGTCATAAATTTCTGGTGGTGATTCCCCAAAGCGAGATGAAAACAAAAGTTCATATAAACATGGTTCGGATAACGAATCGTTTATGAGATTTCCGCAGTTAAAAGTGAAGTTTCAGCAGCTGGTTTTGCTGCGCTGTGGATGGCAGGTGTAGCTTCTCCGCATATCATGATCTAACTTTCCATGATCGATATCTACTGAATAAAAATTTTATTCAGCTTATTATATGTTTGTATATTTTTTTTATTCTTAAAATTATTTGAAGTGACCCGCTTCACCCTCACCTACCCTAATGTATTGTTATCACGTGTTGCACACAACCCCCTTCACAAAGTATTCCCCCTTCTGCAACTATGCACTTATGCCAACGCGAGTACAGTTGCTGAAAACATTCCTGAAAGCCTTTGGAAGAAATGGTCTTCAGGACGGCCGTCGCTAGTTCATGAACGGCATATTTTGAGTTTGTTTTTGAGACGGAAGAACAGGTAAAAGTCGCGTGGGGCGAGATCGGGTGAGTAGGGAAGGTGTGGAAGGGTTGACGTTCCCATTTTGGCCAGTGCAGTCTCCTGCACCATGAAAGACCGATGTGCGGGGGCATTGTCATGTTTATTTATTTATGATGAAAAATAGGAAAGAAAATTCCGCAGCCTGGATTCGAATCTTTCTTTCCTATTTTTTCATCATTAATTTGAACAGCTGAGGTTGGCGTACAATTAAAACCCCTCACTGACTATCTAATGATTTATTCTTTATTTATTTATTTATTTATTTATTTATTTATTTATTTACTTGTAATTTTGCAAGCAACAGGCTATGACAGCCCAATAACAGCTTACAATAATAATAATAATACAATAATACAGTATAAAAAAGAATAAATACAATATAAAAAGAATAAATATAGCATTATTAAATATAGACAAGGAAAATAATCATACGATAAATATAATATTTCAAAGTCATTTTTAACATGGTGATTATAATTTTAAAAAATTTAAATCAATAAAAATTGTATATAATACAGAAATAAAAAGAATAAACGTAGAGATATGAACAGAAATTAAAATGCCGCCACCAAGATCAACAAGTTAATAACTCAGGTTCTGTAAAGCCTAGATTAATGAAATTTGGAGGAATAAGAGGGTACATAAAACTGTGTATACCGTTAAAATTTGATCGAATTCCAACAAGAAGTTTCCGAGTTATTCATTCAACATCATAACACGTGTTCGCTTGTGAGTACTAACCAGCACTTGTTACAATTTTGACTGCGTAACTCGGAAACTTCTCGTTGGAATTCGATCAAATTTCAACGGTATACACAGTCTTATGTACCCTGTTATTCCTTCAAATTTCATTAATCTAGGCTTTACAGAACCCGAGTTAGTAACTTGTGGATCTTGGTGGCGGCATTTTTATTTCTGTTCATATCTCAGTTATCGTTCAAATTCGGACCCATGTTCATAGGACTTTTTGTGTTTACCTTGACCTCTATAATACCCTCTTAAATTGTTTTACACACGATTTGAATCACCCTGTATAATTTCATATCAGCATAATAATAATAATAATAATAATAATAGAACAACAACAACAAAATCGCCCAGAAGAGGTAAATGCTATGTTTAACATGTTGACGCCTAAAGCCAACACCTCCTAGACTGAAGGCCTGATAACGGAAAAGTCATACATTGTTACATCATTATTAGTCGACCAAATTTAGGGCTTATTATTGGTAGAAATAGGATTAACAATGGTCGACTAATGATGATGTAATACTGTATGGCTTTTCCGTTATGTATAGGTGGTGTTGCTAAAGCACATGTGTGCAATGATTGTATTGCTGGCGCTGCTTTGACGATCACTTCGTTGTAACACGCTCTCGATTCGTTTCAACACTAGAGATAACGACAGACAGATAATGCTACCACCGTGTGAATTGGTAAATGATCTGAATATATTACCAAAATAAGTAAATGTTCGTTTTGGTATTGGTTTGATGTTTTCGAGGAAATTCATAATAACTCGATTAAATTTAACTTCTAATAAACGCGTACAAGCTTTGAGCTCAAATTACGACTTTAACTTTCTTGAAATAATAATAGCTTTCCTCTTAACGAAGAAGAATTTCCTATAGAAGTATCCATCAGGATTTAATTTACGAAAAACTTACTACTCTCGATTAAGGGATTCGATTTTTGTTGAAAGCTTTTTTTTATGCCGTCGAGGTTCGCGCCAATTTCAACATTGTCCCCGTTGCATTTGCTCGAAATTTATCTCGTACACCATTTAACATCTGTCACTGTGATCTTATTGAGTTTTTAACAGCTTTTTCATTGCTTTGTTTACATCGAAGTCCACACACACACATACACACACACACACACAGCAAACCACATAGAGGGAAACTCGGCTTATCTTGAGTATCTCACCAAAACAAAAAAAATAAAAAAAATAAAATAATAATACAAACCACTTTACTCTCTTGGCTCTCTTATTTTGTGAGCATAAGCTATCAGAGAAGGGATAAAAGATTAACAATTTGTGCTGGGCTAGAGATTGTACAATCAGTTCATACAACTAAAAAAAAAAAAAGACGTAAAAACAATTAAAAAGAGTTATTGCTCTAAAATGAAAGAACTTGGAAAGTAGACTTAGGGAATTCAGGCGCTAAGCAGAAATCACTGAAACTGAAAAATAAAAATAATTACAAAGCGTGATAAAGATATTAGCAAACTGAGGTATGGATCAATACTTTTCAATTCTCCAACGATCGACACGGCAGCCGTGAGCGATCACCAACAGCTTTGGAAAATTCTCGCCATCTTATTCGGAAATTTGAGCCTGCAACGTTCAATAAATCATATATGGATCAGAGTGTAGGAAATGAAATGATTTCAGGCTTCGAATTTGGCATTTTCCGTTGGCAAACAATAGAAGAATAAGAAAATGACTTTTTTTTTCCTACGTGAAATTGCCGCCCACTTGCACTCCCCAACCCCTTTTGGCTTTACCACAGTTGACACAGCTGTGGCAATAATTATACACTATACGTTGATTTAGAACGCTCTTAAACACCTTACCAGATATCCAGGGTGCATACCTGCCAACTTCTAGAGAATGAAATTCGTACATTAATGAGCAGAACTGGGCTTATGTTGATAAACAGAACAAGAATTTAATTCAACGAATCCAGAAACTAAAATCAATTTTAAAAACCGGCGTACTCTATAATCTGCGAATTTTGCCATTCCAATTTACTGGACTTATTATGACTCCCAGAATACTAAACTGCACGGCAATACAACGACGTAAGACAACACGCGAACGTAACAGCACAGAATGGAAATGCAAACTCCCAAACGTTCATCTCTTAGTTTTTATGATGCACAGAAACTCTTGTACACTAGTGACTGTGAAAACTGTACTGGAAGGATCGTAAGAGCCTGTAACTTCCAGGAAATGCAAACCACAGTGTGATATGCAACACTTAGAACGATATAGTGGTGAGCGCTATCACCCAACATACGTTCTTTATGATTATCATGTTGGCACGCTACTAGGTATTTACGAGTACTCTCAACAGCAACCGTTACATCAGCAAAACTTTTAGACTTATACACTTCCTTCAGCGCAGCCCTGATGCTATAGTCCAGCAGAACAAATGCCTAACCACATGTTGGCAGGAATGTTGTTCGCTATATGGTATACTGGTGGCCCATTAAACATACATATATGGATACTAGCCGGTCTAGAGTCTTCCAATCCTATTGAACTGTGGCTCTATTGCCTATACAAGCAGCCTAGGCACTTTCCCAGGAAAACCCCCCGAAGGCTCTCTTATTCGATACTGTTATTGCGATGCGTGGAGGCTTCACATGAGACTCACTTTTTTGTATGGAATATTGTTTTAATACTGATCTGAAACTACAATCACTTAGGAATGACATTATATGATGTCCCTATTTTCACAAATACCAGTGTTTCACGGACCTCATAGACCATACACGACATCTATTCCATTTAAGTCCAGTTGTAAGTGGCATAGTTTTACCTAAGTGTCTCAAATTTTGTCTGCTAGTTATCAAAATTCTTAAGATTATACACTCGCAATGTTACATCAAAATTCGTACATTGCACGGAAAAATTATAAGTTGGCAAATATGAGGGATGAACTTTATTATCAAAAGAATATCGCAGTTTGAACGTAATAAATTGAACTAGATCAAAAAGGTGCTTTCAAATTCAAATACAAAGAAAAAATAAGATAACGGCTGTACAAGGCATATCATTTACGAATAAAAGTTTGGGAAGTGTATTACGGCGGGATGTTCAAATCCAGGCATCCAATGGAATTGTAATTACTGTGGGTTATCCTTTAATACGATGATATACCACGCCGGAACCGATTTCGGTCAGGCTAGGCCAGACAGTAGTGGTGGCGCCAAGAAATAAACATTTGAATTAACAGAAAGAAATCTGCTCGACTGTGATCAGATCGTTACATACTGCGTTAATTAAGCGGTTCGTCAATAAACTCAAAGAGAAAAACATGAAACTCGTAAAAACAAATATCGCCGAATTAAACGAATTATCTACACTTAAATAATACATACCAAAAAAATATTGCGTCACAAAAAATTATACATGATTTAAGAGGTTTGTCCTTGTAATAAGTGCCGAATACGCGGGTTCGATCCCGGCTGAGGACGACGAGGATTTTTCAGGGGGGAAATCCTGAGATCACGCACTTCCTTCGGAAGGGAAGTAAAGCCGTTAGTCCCGTGTATTCGTTTGCCGGCTGCACGTTAAAGAACCCTTGCGAGGCAAAATTTGCGGCCCCTATAACGCCGTCCTGAAATGACCATAGCAGTTGAAAAGGACGTTAATACCAAAAAAAACCAAACCAAACCAACCTTATAATAAGTTAGTCATTTTGGACGATTCGAAGGACCAAAATGTGTAACTTTAACCGCCATTTTGACCATATTCCTAAATAGATAGGACTTGTGTGCCTATTATAATTTTTACTCACTTTTTAATCATCTGTCCGAATCTGAAGTCAAGAACAAAATATTCGAAAAAAAATTAGCAACAGAACGACCGACTTCACAAATCCAGTAATGATGTTAAAAACCAGTATGATAAAATTTAATTATTTGAAATAAGAGTAATAAAACTGCTTTCAAAAAAACTTGTCATTATGTTCCAAATTTCAACAGGACACAACAGCAGATATTTTAGATAGCGTAGATCCAATTCTAAGGTTGATTGCTGCAATGTACTGTCAGCTTGCCGTTACATTGTAAGTACTAAGTCAAAAACAAGATTCTAACAAATAATCTTGAGCCATCTATGGGAGACATAAACCAACCGCTTTTCCACAAAGAAATTT
>JAHWFO010047825.1:4094670-4114482 GCA_023313115.1 Rhysida immarginata | reverse complement strand
CACAGTCAAAAGGTATTTACTCTTTTTAATCTTGAGCCAATTTAGAG
The DNA here is from genome assembly GCA_023313115.1 of Rhysida immarginata. Lineage (NCBI taxonomy): Eukaryota > Metazoa > Arthropoda > Chilopoda > Scolopendromorpha > Scolopendridae > Rhysida > Rhysida immarginata. Next base: position 4,114,435 of record JAHWFO010047825.1, on the reverse strand, counting down.
ACTTCATTTTTCTTCACAGTCTTCTGTGACCAATTCGCACTATTTCCGTGATTTTGAGATCGGGTAAATTTCAATGGGACTTGAAAACTGTTCCCTCCATCCCCAACCGTACAAGCGAGAAAATTTTTTCTCCTTTTTTCTTTTTCAACCGTTTAATGGCATCCAGTATGAGAGAGGAAAGATGATTTATTGTGGTGAAAGAGCATCAGGGTCATCGAATTGCCATCTCTCAATAGATACTGGAAAGGGAACCATTGGCTCAATTCAACCCTGTAATCAAATTGACAGAAACCTTTGGAAAGAAGAGCAAACCAGGTTATATCTAACTCAAGTATTAAAGAAATCCACTCGGACATGTGAGGAGAAATTTGATCGAACGAAAGGTGCAATCGAACTCGATTTTTTCTTCCTAAAAATTTGATTATGGGCGAATGGAAATCGGACAATTTCCTTAAATATCATGACCAGAATCTTTCTTTACAATTTCTAATCTTTTTTTTCTTAATTTCGTTCTTTACTCTACGTAGATATAAGTCTTCTTAATTCCATAGCTGTAATCTCCTTTTATTGTCATCAAATCCCTTAACTTTAAGAGAGGAGTGATAATCATTTGGGGGATCATCTCTTGGTAGGAGATGGAACCCAAATCTATCCACAAGTTGCTATAGCAACGAAATATCGGAGACCTAACTCAAAAGAATGTGATTTGTATTTGTTAAGGGGGAAAAGAAGAGCATGAGATAAAAAAAAATGAAATTTATTTGTCTGGGATTCAAAGAAATTCGAAACGCAAATTTTTGCCATTTTCAGCTTTCAAGACGAGCTTTAAAATGTATTGAAAGCACTTGCTTTTTGATTTATTATTATTTAAAAAAATGTCAATGGGAGAAATTTTCTTTCGCTATTGGATTTTTATTTAAATGAAAAATTCTCAACCAAAAAGGGGAAGAAAAAAAAAAAAAAGATAAACTCCAAACTTTCCATTATCCAATCACAAGGATCAAAATACGAACAACATCGACCACTTTGTTGTTGTTCCTTTTTCTTAATATGCTTCCTTTCCTCTCCTTTTCATCTACTGCCTACCACAAATGTTCATTTCTTCTGGGTGATTATGAAGCAGTTTTTTTTATCTACATAAAAGGTTCTTAATTAAATTTGCTTTAATTAAAATTTGATTTCATCATCTTGTTATATTCAGACAGAACTGGAATTTTACATTATACAGTTTAATGAATTGTTTAATTAAAAACGTTTTTTTTCCTCTCTCTATCTTTAGGAATTTTTATAAATACTAATTAATTAAATCGGAAATAAATCAAACAAAGAAATCATAGGAGTTCCACAAAAGGGGAAAAAATTACCCTCCAAATAATTACTTCAAATTTGGTAAACAAGATTGTACTATCAGATGATTTAATAAAAAAAAGAGGGGGGGGGGGCTGAATTATGTAAATTTGAACTATTTGCACCATCAGCAAATATTTTTGTTTTTTTTATTTAATGCTTTTAAAGATCAATATTAGAGATACCAATTTGCTAATCATCCTTGAATTCTCGATAGGATTTACTCTTTTCATTTTTTGTAGAGCTTCACATGATAATTATCTTTTTTTTTTTTTTAACGAAGTTCTAGGTCGATCTGTACTTCGAGTCGAATAAAATCGTTGGTTCACGTAAAATTGTTAAGCTTTTGTGCAATCGAAAAGTTTTGTATAATTTAATTAAAACGTTAATTTTTAACTGGAAAAGAAATATTTCTCAAGCTATGGAACGTCATACAGTCGAACCCCGTTAATACGTTTTTTCGAGGGACCGAGCATAAAACACGTATTATCTAGGAACACGTATTATCCGGGTATCAAGTACACTGTACGATGCCAAAAGTGAGTGTTACGAAATAAGCCTGAGACTAATGCGTGTTATATACGTATATGGAGCTCAGAACTAGAGGGGCATAAGTGACAAAAAGTACATTTTGAGAAAATGAAGGTTAAAGAGTTGATCCAACGCTTCAAAAAACGACGATATACACTTTTCTAGACCTTATTAAAAAATGTAATAAGTTCGATTTTCCTTTGCCATGACTCTCAACAAAAAGAAAAAGATGTCTCTACAATTTCCAATGATAAAAGCAAAATTGTCAACTTTGTCGCTTACGTTCGTCTGGTTCTGAGCTCCTCATATATTCTTTTCAGGAAAAAACTCTGTTATTGAAGCCTGTTTACCTGGTGGTTTGTTAGAAAAAGTACATTCCTGTTTATGGGCAATGGAACCATCAGAATTCGCAGTTATGGAATAACATTATCGAATATCGCATGACTAATAAAATTTTTACAATAAACATCGCAAATAATTTAACATTCTTAGAACGGAGGCAAAACATGTTTTAAAAGATTGTATTTACATAGATACAGCTTTCACGGGGACGGGACCAAGGGGGAAAACGCCTATAAAGCGGGAACGCGTATTAAGCGAGTACATAATAACGGGGTTCGACTGTACGAGCGATGGAAAATTGTTCAGAGGGGGAAGCAAAAATAATATAATATTTAAGGGGTGATACTTTAAAAGAAACCCCGAAACTTAAGAATGAACGTGGCTCGTTAAAGACTTTTATTTTTGCTTTAAAAAATGCAATATTTTATTTATAAAGTATCAAAATATTCTATACAAAAGAATGTTTAATACAATATGGTTAATTGAGGAATAGGCATTGCGATCTCAATTACAAAAGAAAAAAATATTTCTCGGAATATAATAAGGAATACTTGAATGTACGTTAGATACAGCAAAACACTGTAACGAGAAATATTGAATCGCTACATTTGAGTAATTAACTTTAAATATAAAAAAGAATTGAGATTCCCATTAAAATGTCTAAAGGAAGACTGAGGAATGATAAGCAATTATTAATGGGGAATAAAAATGAAATTGTGCAGCATGGCGTCCCTTATGCGCGTTATTATTGAAATAGCATTAAAAGAAATTTCATTATTACCTTATGAGGTAACACGCAAAACAATGCTGCTCGATAAAGAATCATGGCTGCCGCGAGAAAGTGAGAAATTCAATAAGAAACCAAACATCGAACGGCAGGGTAAGAAATTCGCAGAGCATTGGAGTGAAAATAATAAATGAAGTATGAACGCCATGCTGCAGACAAGGAATGACGTGGAGGACCAATAGGAGGGACGACTGGTCAAGCCAGAAGCTGGAAGTGGTCTGTCTGAAATTTAAAAAAATCAGTAACCACGGGAGGATCGTCAACAATAGTGGGACACACATCCTCGTGCTCACGAAAAATTATTTGCGAGGGACAACTAGCTGCAGACAGTGATATTCACGTGGAGATTTAATTAACATTTATTAAAACAATATATACTCAATCACTGTCTGCAAAAACAGCAAAAAAAAACAACTTAAAGAATAGAAAAAAATAGAAACTTGAATTATATCTATTTTTTTACATAAAAATCTGAGTTTTCCCGAACAAAAATGAAAAGCGATGGAAAATGCGACTGAACCCAGTGGCTGTAAAAGTCCTGGAAAGACCGGTATAGTCCTCTTTCAGGATACAGATAAGCTCAGTCGTCAGGTGGCGTTGAATGTCGTCAACGGCAGAAAATCGCCCACCTTTCAGTTTTGGGAATAAGAAATAATCTGCTTGAGCTAAATCAGAGTCAGTAAGGGGACTGAGGAAGTGTCCCAATGCTTTTCTTGGTTGGAAACTGCTGTAGAACTTTAGTCCTGTGAGGCCGGGCATTATCGTGGAGCAGGATCACTGTTCGGCATATTGGGGCGTACTCGACCGGGTCCCTTGCAGTAGTGACGTTCAAAGTATTTCCTTCAACGACTTTTTTTTCCAGTATTTTCATTACTGCGAGCAGATACAGGCCTACCACTTACGGGAGCGTCGTCGACTGCTTCCCGTCCATCTCGAAAACGTTTAAATCACTCAAACACGAACTTCAACGTGACCACATCATCTCCATACACTTCTTTCAACATTACATGACTTTCTTCGCCAATTTTTCATGACAGACAGCAGAACAAATTCGTTCGCTGATCCATTCTTTGAAATTCCACTTCACACACTGTAAATGCCTCATAAAATAAGTGTTCCTCATAACAACGGCGGCACTATGAAAAAGTGTTGCTCCCTACACGTGCAAAATTTCGTCCACGATACAATACCGCAGCGTGCGGGAGAGGATAATTCACCAAAGTTTGTGGTCACAGCTTGTATTTGTATGTTCATTTCGGAGATCTGTCTCCTTCATCAGTGAGAAACAAAAAGTAAAAATTGTTAAAAAGGCCACTATATAGGGAGAGTCTGAAACCCTGCCACAAACTTTTAGAGGAGGTAGTCTGTATGATTCTAAGCAAAAGAGTCCATACCAACATGGGTTCGAATTTGAACGATAACCGAGATATTAACAGAAATAAAAATGCCGCCATTAAGATAAACAAGTTAATAACTCGGGTTCTATAACACATAGGATAATGAAGTTTGAGGGAATGATAGAGTACATAAAACTGTGCATACCGTTAAAATTTGATCAAATTTCAATGAGTAGTTTCCGAGTTACGTAGTCAACATCGTAACACGTGGTGGTTAGTACTCACATGTGAGCACATGTTACGATGTTGACTGCGCAACTCTGAAACTACTCGTTGGAATTCAAATTTTAACGGTATACACAACTGTATGTACCTTATTCTGCCAAAGTTCATTATCCTAAGTGTTATAGAATCTGAGTTATTAACTTGTTGATCTTAGTGGCGGCATTTTTATTTCTGTTAATATCTCGGTTATCGTTCAAATTCGAACCCATGTTCATATGCAAGGATAATAAAATAACTTTTTTGCTTAGAACCCACGTTATTTTATTATCCTTGGTTCATATGAACTTTTTTGCTTAGAATCATCCATTCTATCTCCTCTAAAAGTTTGTGACAGGGTTTCAGACTCACCCTGTATATAGCAGCGGCTAACCAATAAGGAAATTATTTGATAATAAAAGAAGCTAAAGGCATATTTGAACATATTCTAGGAAAGGTAACAGTTTTTCAATCTTTAATAGAATGGATAATTTTAAAAGAATCTGTCGAGAAATTATGGCCTTCTTGTAAGATGGATCTGCAAAAGCGGAGATATTACCTTTTCCGTTTTTAATACAGGAGATGTGCTCTTTCATTCCGTTTTTTTTTACCCCTCTTTTTGTAACCGATTGGATGCCTTCAGCTTTTGTTTTATTGTCAAATAACTTCCTTAATGTTTAGCCGCTATTGTATATAGTGGCATTGTTGCCAGTTATTTTCACTTTGTTTCTCACTGATGATTGAGACTGAGAGCTGCGAAATGTATGTACATACAGGGTGTTTCAGAAAGGACTCCCCAACTTTGAAATGACATAACTGTATAACAGTGAGAGACAGAAAGGTGAAACAAGTGGTACGCTGGACAGACAGGTATGGAATTTCTGATACACGGGTTTGCAAAAATAGTTCCAATATTGACTAATAGATGGCGCTACAAGCAGATGAAGCTTGAAATAGTACTCAGAAGTACAGAAAGTTCATTCGTCAGTCTTGTTCAGTGCTGACACGTGTAAGGAAGTTGTATCGAATTAGTTATTGTAGGAAATTGAAGAAAATCATGCGTTATTCATTGGAGCAACGTGTTTTTATTGTTCTCGAATACCACCGATTAGATCGAAGTCCGATAATGACAAGGCGAAGCTTTCAACAGAAATTTAAAGTTAAAAAAGGTCCATATCGAAACCATTGTAATGTGATTGAACATCTTTTCATGTAGCACACTTTCATACACTATTTAAAGGACACTGCTTTGTGACTACAACGCCCTCTAATGTCCAATATTGGAACTATTTTTGCAAACCGGTGTATCAAATTCCATACCTGTCTGTCCAACATACCACTTGTTTCACCTTTCTGTCTCTCACTGTTATAAAGTTATGTCATTTCAAAGTTGGGGAGTCCTTTCTGAAACACCCTGTACATACATACATACCTACGTACTGTAACGTGCAAGAAAGGAAAAATTGGTCTTTCCGACACGTACAGCCAAATTCTCACCGCTAGAACAAACCGAGTTTTAAGTGGAGGACGGCATTCATAAAATATTCATTAAAAATGATAAAAGGGCAAAAATTAAACCCGGAGGCACCCCACCGAATAACTATACTGACAAAAAGTTAATAGTTAAGGATAAGATTAAAAAAACTGTTAATTAAATTATTAACTCGTTATCATTAATTATTATGAAACCCTTCTTGCAAAAATATCCATTTTAAACCTTGTGACCATCTAAAGGGAAAAAAAACATCTGAATACAAACTATCCAATTGAATAAATCGTTTTATTGCGGGATTTTTGTTAATTAACTTTTGGTTTCAATCATTCTTTTAATTTTTTAATGACTCAAAAGAGAAACTTAAGCCAGTGATAAGGAATTTGTAAGAAGACATAACACAATGATCAAGGTGGGAAACAACGGGAACGGATCCACAGTGAGATGACAAGCCGAACGAGCGTCGCTGGAAGATTGACGAAGACGGGAAGAGAAGTGCTGGCCCAACGATCACAAACTTCTATAAATAAAGAATAAACCGCAAAAACATTCATTGGAAATAAAAAAAAGTTTAAAAAGGAATTTAAAAAAAATCAAAATAAAGCCTTTCACAGAGATGGGAACGTCCAAAAAATCTAAGTTGACATAACTGCCTCTTAATAGAAAGTTCATAAGATGATAGAGGTCAAATCCAACGGTCAATCTTTTTTTTTCAGGCTTCGGAAGAGTTCAAAAAAAGCAATGACGCTGTCGCAATACAGTGTTGTGAGCAAAAAACAAAAAAAAAACCGAAAGGCATAGTATATATCAGCTTAAAAGTAAAAATTAAGCGCAACTCACCCAAACAGCAACTAGAACAAAACACCGGACAAATAAACAACTAGGGAACAAGGACGCAGACTAATAGTAGGAAGGAGCATTCATACCAGAAAACGAGGAACGAGATGAGAGGCGCGCACAGCAGTTCTAAAAAAAAAAAATTTTAAAAATTAAAGGAAAGAGATTAACAATTGATTAAAAACAAAACAGTCTCGAGAAAAAAAATAAACACATGGAGTGAGTCTACTCCGTGATGAAGGACTACGACTAACACATCTTGCTAGAAGTTAAATAAAAAAAAAACAAAAAAAAAAACAAAAAAAAAACATTTGAACTGGATGACGCCATCTTCCTTTTTCTCATTTTGAAAAGAAACAGTTTTTTTAATGGTGGCAAGTCGAATCCCCAAAACTATGAAGACAGCAGGCAGTCAAAATCACCCTTAAGTCATATAAAGGAGAACGAGGGAGCTGCAGTATTTACACTTACAGCACAGAGTTCACCGGAATTCCACAGACAAACGTTCGAGAAGGAAATCCATAGTCGTCGTTGCTGGCAGTATGGACGGTTACGATACCTGAAGCAAAGCTCATCCCATATTCGAGACTCCAAAAATGCTTGACGAGAGAATACTGAGGCCGGATAGGCGACCTGCGAAATCAAGCGGGGTTTTCCACATCCTAGAAGAGTAATGGCAATAAAATATAGAGAAAGTTCCTACATCACGAAAGTTGCTCATCCCTATCAACCCTGACTACGACTCAAATCCGAGAAGTAGCCAGGTTGAAAAGCCACAAGAAGACCAAAGGCTAAAAAAAAACAGTTAGAAAAGCAAAAAAAGCCCTAAAAACACGCGCGCACGCGGAACACGGAAGACAAACGAAACACGTAACAATAAAAACCACACGGACAGATAAATAGAACTAAAGGCAAGCAAATCTATCTGAACGATAAGCTGCTACTACAACAATATTGGTTGTCAAAAATAATAAAAAAATATTTAAGAAAGCGATAGACCAAAATATTTTTCATAAGCTGCAGAAAATAAGACCAAAGATAGAAATAATAGATTTTTCATTTGTGAAATCAAAGACTTTTTTTTGCACGTTATAATACATACATACATACATACATACATACGAGTTTTTTATAAAATTATTTTTGTGAAATAGTGGTTTCTTATCTTCTTTTGCTATTATCTTAGTGTCCACAATTTTGGCTGTCTTATATTTGCATTAAGAATATATACAGTAAAATTCTAATTTTTTTAATTCTATAATATACTAAAAACTGCATTAGAGAAATTAATTTCTTCCTTTGATTATTAATAGAGGGGAATACAATCTTAGTAAAAGTCTAATTTGCTTACGTTTCTTTCAATTAAACAATTTGAAAAGCATATCTCTTGGATAAGGAGAGAACTTTTGTTCATTGTCTTTAAGAAAGCGTGAAAATATCATTTCACATTTTTTAAATAAAATCATTGTCTTCTATCGCATTGCGTATGAATACGCTTTATAGAAATACTTTTTAAGAACAAAATTTCTTCCTCGGCACAAGTGGCTGCGTTTACATAAACCTTTGGATGCTTTCGCTCTTGCATGCTATTAAATTTATATACTGCAGTTCTAAGTCAGAAATTCTGAACGATTATGAATGAATGCGGCCGAGTGGGGATAGAAACAGAAGAGTTTTATTTGTGGGTGTGAAAAGAATGCCAACCGATCGAATACGTGACCTCCGGGATGGTTTAATTAATTCGTCTAGCGTTTGTGACTTTTTCCTGAATGCTTAATTTATCAAAATCCTTTCTTATAGTTATTACACTTAACTATATACGGTTCCTCTTACATGCATTCTTTGCTCTAAGAAATCAACATTCTAATTCTATAATGGAGAATAAAAGACACAGTCGAGCCACATTATTTATGTCCGTTACATTATTTATGTTGGCGAGGGAAGGGACAAGTCAAATACATATGTAAGAAAATTACGTGGCAAAAGTGCACCAAATATCATCGTCATCATTGCAGAATAAAACTAATACCAATATTCCAAATTTTCTCCGTGTATATCTTATTTCCGCCAGTAATCAAGTATTTATATACAGTCGAACCTATCTACGACGATGTTACAGGGACCTCCCAAAAATTCATTATACGGAAAATTCTTTATACAGAAACATGTAAACCTCGTTCTACTCAAGATTTACAAGTTGGGACCAAAATAAAAATTCATAATAGGGAACAATTCGTTATACGGGTGTTCGTTATAGCAACACTTTACTTGAATTAGGGAAGATCAACTCCCCCCCCCCCCCTCATCCCCTTGGCTACATCTATGGCACTAGCTAATAACCAGAACAACCGCCTTTGCACACGAAGAGCAGCTAAAAGGCGTGGGAGAGAGTCAATAAAATGTTTGAAGGGCCTACTTGTATCTCGAGCCATGCAGACTACAGTGCGTTCGACAGCTGTTGAAAAAGTGCATGGTGGAGGATCCATGGAGCGAACGTGGCGGACGAGGTGAACCGAAGGTGCTCGATTGCATTTATGTCTGGGGAATTAGGAACCAGGGAATACTTGAAAGATTTGGTCGTGCTCCTCCAACTATTTCCGGACAACTCTGAGCGCATGAAATGTCGCACTGTTCTGCTGGACTATGTCCTCTGCCGCAGGAAAAATAACCAAATCGGGTGTGAGTGGCTTTCAGATTATCAGTATACCCAGACAATGTCAAGAAAACATACCCAGACCATAACACTGCCACCGCCAGCTTTTTTTCTTTCAACAATGGTTCAGGGTTATTCTTTTTGGAAGTTTCCCGCCAAATGCAACAGCGCCCACCCAATCGATGGAGCAGAAACCGTGGCTCATCGGAGAAAGTAACCCTTGGCCAATCACGAGAGGTCCAATTCTTATACTACAATGCAAATTGTAGCTTTTCTGGCGATAAACCTTTGTCAACATGGATGCAATGACCATAATGACCATCCATCCGCTTTGGAGCCCCATACGCAATAGGGTTCGCTATACTATCCTTGTCGGCGATAATACAACGAACAATGTGTGTAGGACACCTGGCAGTCCCCGCTTGTCAGTCGATCTGCACACATTTCCGCAGTCGACCTTCATCTCTCACATCGGTGCGCATGGTGCTCCGCAGTTTCCATACCGTTTATCCGCAATGTGCCGTTGTCCAATCAACGTGGTACACTTTAATCACAGCAGCACGATTTTGAATTTAGAAATTCTGCTACTCTTGGCCCGATGATCGTCCTCTTTTGCAAATCTGTTAAATCGCTCGTTCTATACACGAGTGATATGAGCGTAGAGTACAAAAAGGAGGTGGTCACAATAATGGGACTCGAATAAGAATATCTAGTTATAAATTTTTAATCACAAAAATAGTCAAAAACATCAAAATTTTACGAACATTTTAATTTTGGAAAACATTCCAGAAGTTACTCACTAAAATAAAGATATTTTTGAATATAATATTTGAAAAGATCCGGACACACACACACACACACACACACACACACAGACACACGCACACACACAAACACACATTTCATAAACTAAAATTCGTTTTCTTGAATGTATTCCCAGTATTATTTTGAAGCACATTTCATGTTGACATGCGTAGCTTATTATACTGAAAAGAAATAAGCACAAGGCACTTCTTTCATTTTTGTGTCTCGTAACCCTTGTATGGGAACAAAAAGGAATTTTCTCATTAAAAATACGTGGAAGGTCCTTCCTTAGTTTTCCCCTCCATCCAAAAAAATGAGCGTCTTTTCATGAAATTTAATATGCGTCGTTTTATCTGCGCTTTGTCAGTAGGCAGATGGGCTAATCCTTTCGCAAAAGAAGGAGAGAACGGTATTGGAAAAATAAAAGGAGAGGAGAAGAAAAAACCGCAAGGCTAAGCCTCTTTCAAGAAATTAATCTCTCTTCCTTTTCATTTTCTCGTCTTAAATTAGGATTTTAGTGATGTTGGTGCATCCTCGTCTCGAACCGATTGCGACGGTTTTCGACACTAGGACCGAAAGAAAGCGCGAAGACTTGTTCGTCCTCATCTACCATCAGCAATCTCTCTCACTCATTCCCATCCCGCTTGCTTTCTGCCTTCCTTTTTTGGGTTGGGGATTTTTTTACCATTTATAAGTAACTCAAAGGAAATAACCAAACAAAATTGTTAGTAATCTTAAACATGCAGTAAGATGAAGTGATTTTAGGTCTCAGTGGAGGAAAGTGCATCAATATTCTTATCTCTGTATTACGTTCACCGTTAACATTTCGGTTTCTGTTCACTTTGAAGCAATTTTTCCCACAGGCAAATTTGAACTGCTATTAAGTTTAATTATCCCTATCCCTCTTCGGTCTCATCTTAATTTAAATTTCAAATTAAAATGTAAATGGAGTTTGAACATCTTAAATTGCATCAGGATTTTTAGAATCGTCTAATAAATGCAGTTTTTCGCCTTTAAATTTATGGTTGTTTTGAAAAATGCTCTATTAAGTTAACAGCTGAGCCTGTTTAACGTAAAACTTTAATAATTTGAACTGAAGCGTAATTGAATCAGGTACCTTTATTATATCATCAAACGATGAACATTCTTAAAAATAAAAAGGGTGTGCCGAAATTATGTGAAAATGGATTTTGTGTAGTCAACTCTTAAAGCAATTCATATACAGGATAGGCTGGCTATACGTAATCGCTTTCTACAACTAAATATAAGGTGGAATTTTATAGAAAGCTATGTCCTAAAATAATTCCTTGAAAAATTATAAGCACATGACGTTATTAGTTAAACAAGCTTAGCATAAATTAGGTGGATTAAAGTAATAAATGGAAGGAAAATACAAACTAGGGGCACACCGGGAATTTCGGGTGTCCTAGATCCGACGAGCTCAGCAAGGCATTGCCGCTCGTGGAGGTCATTTTGAACATTTGCTTGATTGTATTTATTAATTCCACGCGTCTTCATTGTTAATCATTTAACCTCACTGAAAGTAAATGATTGTTAATCTAGCGAACTAAGTAAAGAATAAACAAATCTTTATAGCAAACCTTGTCTTTTATTTTTACGCAGGGGAGACCGGGGCAGGTTTGGTCCAAGGGTAGGTTTACACATTCCCTATAGTTCACTTACCGTTGGTCGGAGCGCACGACCTTCGAGTCGAGGAGAAGCGTTACAACCGACATGTACCCTCAAAACAGTCTGGAATCAGTCGCATCTAAGAACAGTGAAATAGACAACTTTTTCTAATTTTTCTTCTGGTACGTAAATTTTTGCACTAATGTATTGCCAGTTATAGGATTTGTACCATTAGATCATCTTAACTCATTATTGCTTATGCTGTTAGACTTTCTTTTGCGGTTATTTTAAGCTATAGAGTTGATTGTTAACCTTATGAACAAAACTTAGAGGCTTAGTTTTAACCAAATGGGGGGCATGTTTACACAGGTAACATTCGGCAGATTTACACACTGTTTGAGGCCATATAAAAAGCCAAAACTTGGAGACAGAGGGTACAATGTACAGAGTGTAAGAGGTGGGCACATGATCACTGTATTACAACAGGTAGTTCAGTATATCTTGTATCCTGTAAATTTTTATTTGCTAATTTTTGTATTTGTATCCTGTATTGTATGTGTATCCTGACTCATTTGTACTCACTGCATTAAACGACGTAACAAATATTGCAAATTGTTTGAATTTTATTTCCAATAAACCTTATATTTCATTATGTTAAAGGCCGGCCAGGTGGCTGAGAAAGTTAGGGCGTAGGCTTTCTGGTTCGAGTCCGCCTGGCCGTGGGTTCGAATGTTTGTGTTTGTCCCGGGCTGCGTACAGATATAACTTGTGTAAAAGGCGCAAAATGACCTTAGCAGTCGACGCCTAAATTTCTAGAAACCCCCCCTCATAATGTTAAATGTGTGGAAACATACCCTAAGCATTGTGTAATCCTGCCCCGGCTACGGGGCAAGTTTACGCAGATGAGATTACCTCAAAAAATATTTTTAATTTGAAAATAATATAAATTTGAGGTAAGTTAAAAGCACAATACTGTGCTTAAAGTTTAACTAATGAATGGATATGAAAATTGAGTGAAATAGATTTATTACTAAAATACAAAAATAATAATAAAAGACCGTGTAAACCTGCCCCGGTCTTCCCTAGGAACCGACTACATATAGCCAGTGCACTATTTTTGTTACTCCCTTTTGTATACAATTTTATAATAAAATACTCTTCGGTAAAGTAATCATCCATTAGAAGCATGAAAAAAATGCATTCGGTTGAGTAAAAAACAAATCCGTAAAGTAAACAAAGAGCACTTGGATCAGGTTTCCTTCCAGAAGTTGCGTGAGAAGGGAGTTTTTAATTTACCCCTTCGATGGCAAAGGGTTATTGAGCGAAATGGTTAATATATAATTGAATAAATAATTATTCCGATTATAAACGTTTTGTTTTTCAATTATACCTAAAAATTCGAATTTTCGTAAATAATAAAGTAGGCCAGAAACAGTGGACTGTAGATTATTAAGACATGAAATAATAAATATAAAAGAAACCACTATTCCACTATTCAACCCAATATAATGCATTTTATAAGGTTAATTTTAAGAAACAAGATTTGATTGTCAAAAATTTGGTCAGCAGAAAAAGGAGTGTTCCTAGCACGGTCCTGCCTGTGGAAACGCTTCTTCAAAGTTTCAGAAGTACAAATACTCGAAATTGACCACCCCGAAGGACTAGCAGTGCAGTGAGGACAGTTGTGCAAAGACGAAGATTCCGGTGGAAGAGTTGAAAGTGTAACCGAGAGTCACGTATGTACAAACTCTGTAGGTGTAAAAGGGTGTCCACAGCGGCTTTTCTCTATTGGCAAGTGTAGACATTGCTTCTTTATTCTCATTAAGAACTGATAAGCTAATGCTGCTGACGTTTTTCTATTATGTCCAAATAATTTATATCTCTCGTTGGCAAAAGCAGATCAACACGTTGCGTTTTCCCTCTGGTGGTTTCCATTGGCTCCATCCGTGGTGGGCAATTTCTTTGGTGAAAGTGTATTTTCAATTATTGCCAATTTCATTTAATTTGTTTTATTCATTAACCTCCGTTATCCACTGCAATTAACAAGTGCAATACCCTTCTAATGGCTCACTAGTTCATTAAACATGGCGTAATTAAAGTTTTTATTGCAATTGTATCTAATCATTTTTAATTTCACGCTACCTTCAGTTAGAATTCTCCTAGAGAGAACTTAATTTCCATGTAATCCGTTTGTAAAACTTTCCTGTCACACAAATCGGAGTTTTGCGATGACGTTTTGGAATATTATTTTGCCTTATTTCGTCATGTTATTGGCTTCGGGTTTCCTGTAGATATTTAATATCTTTTGGTGAAATACAGAGAGTGTGAAGAAGGTAAAACTGAGTTCAAAATCGATTAAAATAATAAAAATAAAAAAATAAAAAACGGAAATGGTTCCCTCCGGGGAAGGCGGCAAAAGCAACAGCCTCGCCTCGGTGTATCGTTTTGTTTGATTAAGTTATTAACTGTTGACTTTTTTCTCCCCCGTCTTTTAATAAATCTTAGGATTCTCTAATGGCTTTCTAAGAATAAAAGTTAACACAGCACATGTAATGAAATAATCTTGCAAATTAGATGCAGCAAAAATTTCATATTGATGCTATAATAACATTAAATCTAGCTAATGTTGCACTAATAAATACAGAAATTAGCCTAAAGTGGCATAAGCTTTTCCGGTTAAGATTATCATCCTGCATAATTTTCCATATTACTTTCATTATATTTTTAAAGAAGTAGTCTATATTCAATATTTGAACCGCTCAAAAAAACATTAAAGAAAGACTCGTATTGTTACTCAAAAAATAATTTCTTTGTAGCACACAAAGGGGAAAAAATTGAAGTGATAAAATTTTAAATTGTTTATTGTACGACAAAATCTGTTCTTAAATTATTATGACGGATGTTATAAGGATATTTCAATTGTAGCATTCTCGAAAATAGTTCTGGGTCATTATGTTTCTTTTATCTGTTAAAACATTTTCTCTTGTCTTTTTATTTTGAAGACAGAGCCCCCCCCCCCCCATGGAAATTTGTTCATGGGTGTTTACCTCTCTGTCCACGAAAAGAAATGCCGGACTCGTTGACTTTGGTTTGATGGAACTGTTTCTTTCATTTTTTCAATCTTAATAATTACTTAAGGTTGTAGTTGCATCTTCATTACTTCAGATGTTTTATCAATTAAAAGGCTACTTTTCATCGATCATTCAATTCACCGAATTTCTTTTGTAGATAGTGTTTGTCAATGACAACTTACACTATTTAGCATTGGTCTATAATTTAGCTAGGAAATGAATTATATTTGAATATTTGCTAGTCTGTTTTGAGAATAGTGTACTTGTTTCTACACAGTGTTATTTTTCAAAAATTTTCAGAATATCTGGAAAAGAAAAGCTTGTATTCATTATGTAAATTGGTTGTATTTGTCAGACGTCATTTCTCGTTTCCTGAAAGCATTTATTTATTCCCAAAAATTTCTTCCCGTCATGGTTAACAAATGTCTACCAGCAACCTAAGTAAATAAGAGCCGTGAACATAGGAGAATTAACATTACAGCAAATGTGAATAAGCCACGTGCCTATTAACTATAAACAGTTGTCGTCGGAAAGAACATGAGCACATGAATACAAGCCCAAAATAATAATAATAATAATAATAATAATAATAATAATAATAAAATAAAAAAATAAATTTAAAAAAAGAGTCAATTTTTCGAAGGAAATTTCAGTTGATAACGAAAGAAGCTCTCTTGTTTCTGCACATCCTACCATGGATCATGGAATAAAATGGAGATTTTTGCACTCACCATAGACTTATCACATTAAGAAAATGCAAAGAATTCTCCAATGTAGTTTAGTTTTTGGGATAACCAGATTTCAAGCGAAATTCATCGAAAAAAAAAATTCACCCAAAATTTACATATTTCCGATACTCAATTGAGTACTTAAACAGTGATGCCGCTAGGCAAAACCAGCGTGGCGCAGCGCTACGCTGCCCCTCGGCGCTGCACAAACGCAAGAAACTGAATCCAATAGGGAGTGCAAGTGTGACGTCAGTCCTTGAAATTCTTCAGTCACGTGACTCGATTTGGTTCCAAACAAGTCTTCTCGCTTCGGGATTTAACATGGTTCCAACGTAGGGATGGAATAAAATCGCTTTGTATAAGCCGTGTTTATAACACATTTAAGATGTGAAATTGTTTAGTTCCTCACTGCTCAAGAAGGAGCCAAAACAGCGATTTAGACATCTATCGTTTTCCCAAAGAAAGAAAGATCCGCGAACGATGGCATTCTTTTGCTAAGTGATTAAAAGTGATTAAAAAGCGTTCTAATATTAATGTATAAATTCTATAATGGGATTAAATGTCTTAATAATAGTATCAATTACACAAATTAACATATTAATTTAAGAGATGTCATTTTGACTGGCCGCCCGTTTCAACGTTACTAGTACGTATATTGCGTGGTTCTAATGTTTAGAACCAGCGATCCCATTTCCTAGGCTCTCGGCCCGTTCATCGCGCAAATGACGTCAGCTGTGACGTAGTCACTTGCACTCCCTATAAATGCCAACAATGTGCGGCTTAAGTATTCATTGGAGCTTATCATTGTGGCGTGAGTGATTTCAAGCCTAAACATTTTAATTAAACTACTAAGTACATTCATTTAAAATATTAACTAACTGCATCAGTTTAGTTGGTAGCCGTGACGAGCTATTCATCGCGTTACTCCTCGTGCTTTTTAACCGACTTCAAAAAGGAGGAGGTTCTATGTTCGTCTGTATGTATTTTTTTTTATGTATGTTCATCGATATTTCCGTCATTTATAAACCGATTTTAAAAATTCTTTTTTCATTGGATTCGGTTTAGCAGCAAGATGATCCCATATTAATTTCATTGATAAGTAGGTTTAATTTTTTTTTTAAATTCTTTCAACTTGTATAAGGTTAGCTGCACGGTGCATAAATGGGCCTGTCTCAAGCGGCAGCTGCGTCCCTTTAGAAAGGCATTCAGAGTCTCATGACCAAAAATAATAGTTTTTACAGCTTCTGGGAAGTTTGTCAACGTATTTCTGCTCTACATTTTTAAAATGTTCATAGAAAGTTCTTTTCTTTCAAAATAATTGAACAGCTTTGTACATCTTTTCTTTTCTCTTATGGAAGCAGCTGTCCCTTAGCATGTGGCTTCTCTGCATATCTTCCCATTTAATGCAATGAATTTTCACGAAGTCCAAATAGATATGGAATTGATTGCAATATGATCTATAGGAATACCGAATTTTAAAACAAACATAGGCATAGGTCGAAAAATATAAACTTGGAATGTAAACAGAGGATAAAAATAGTTTAAAATTAAAACTATACATTGATTTTGTGTACAAATTAACATTGGCATTTGTGTACAAAAAGGTTAACGTTTGTGAAGAAGAATCATGTATACACATCGTCCGAATTTATGGCATCCATCTGAGAGAGATTATTCAGCACTTAGTATTTATTTTTTTTTTTTTTTTGTAATTGTGCACGTTCACATATCATTTATTTTAACCTTTGAGATGTGCTCATTGCTTAGGAGATACGCAGGGAAGCCGCAGACGTTATGGAGTAGCTGTTTCCAAAAGAGAAAGGCATAAAAAGCTCTTAGAAGAGGGGGGACCCCCCCCCCCCCCCGCCTTATTCAGAGATATAAATAAAAAAAAAAAGATACAATTATAAAAGAACTTTTATTATGTATGTTCATCGAAATTTCCGGTTTTAAAAATTCTTTTTACATTGGATTCAGTTTAGTACCAATATGGTCCCATATTAATTTCATTGGTGAAGTCGGTTTAATTTTTTTCTTAAAATTCATTAACTTGTTTTTTTTTATCCTCCGCGCTGCCAAGTCGAGCCTTATGTATTCGTGTGCAGTGGTTTCCTGTGGTCGCTTTACTGTCAAAACAAACCGCCTCGTCCGCGAGAAGAAGTATTCCTCAATAAGCTTTCACGTTTAAATTAGCATTAATAAAATGTTGAGGGATAATACAGATAAACTGTATAAAGTTTAAAAATCTTAATGCAATCATTATTCGCAATTTTATCCTGCAAAAATAGTGCATAAATTGTTGAAGAATATACTTTAAGAACTATTGAGGACTGTACCACCAGATGACGTCTTTTTGTGGCATCACAAAGTACGAAGAGATTAGCCTAGAAGAAATTAGAAAGCCTCAACGTGCCCTAATTGCATTCAGATTCCGAAATTAGCATTATGCCTTAAAATATAAATGTAGGTCACTGAAATGCATGTACTTTTATTAACTTTAAAGTAAGAATTTAGCTGCATTCAGTGCCCCTTTCAGACGTTCAGTGCTCCATTGCCTTCGAGCGCACCATGCTGCCCTTTGTTTCTGTAGCCATCACTGTTAAAGAACGACTAGATGGATCCCGTCAAAATTTGGCGGTAAACAATCCATCTCCATCTCTTTAATTAAAAATCTATTTGCCTGTATTGTTGTTTATTGTTATCGTTGTTAATTGTTTATGTAATTGTTGTTAATTTGACCATCAATGCTAGCAAAGTTGTTGATTGTGACGTCACTGTGGAGAGGATTGTTTGATTTGCCGGCGTAAGCAATTTTGAATTGTAAATTACCGCTAATTAATAGTAATTATGGATATAAAAACTAACTTCGACAAATCTACAGACTAAGCTCTTTCATTTAAGACCAAAATGAAGTTTACAGATGCAGTAGTTTTCTCCAACGAACTGTCGAAAGAATCACCCTTGGAACTTAAATATATGTATAGGCTAGATATTGAAAAAAAAACAGATAAAGATCAAATTTGTTGACATCCTCTTTATTTCCCCAATTTCATCATCACCGGCGTTTAAATGTGTTGCGTAAAATGTTGTTGCAAACTCTACATTACTTTTCGTCAGTACGCAATCTTCCTTCTTACATTGTTCCGTGCGGAAAGGCTTCTTGTATTTTAGTAAGGAAGAAAAAATTTGTAGAAACGGCGGAATTTGTAGATACGACGAATAGTGTTGCTCACAATTTCTTTACTACAAAGGACATACAGAAGTACCAGCTTAAACTCTGTATAAAGATCGGTTTAAACCAATAGTCAGTTAACTCTCGAGAACAAGCCGTAAAAAGAGCTTACTTTCCGTAAGTTTATAACAGTGTTGCGTTATTCTTAGGCATCGGACGTTCCCCTTTATTACTGTGCAACATTTGTGGTTGGAAAAAGAATAGCCACTTTCTCACCTGAAGGTCTTAATAAACCATCTCAATAGACCTCGAGATGCACTTAAAGGGAAAAGAGGGCAAACGTTGCCGTGTTTATCTTTAAGAAACGATTCCTACGAGATCCCTAGTACAGTCATTGCGTAGCAGTTAAGCGCTTTCCTATCTCTCTTGTTTTTATTTTACTTTTTATTATGCTGGCTTTAACACAATCGACAGGGAATCTAAATACATATTGAATTAACAATCAAAAGATTTGGTGTTATCATAGGTGCCACTAAATTTTCTATCAGCCGAAAATAGATACTTCGTACAGTTTATGGTGGAAGACTTGAAGAAGCATAGTAAATATAATAAATGAATCGGTGGAGTTAGGATATAAATATTTTTACGACTTTATTTTGCTGCTAAATAAAAGCTAAGTTTAGAACACTAAAATTTTTTGCAGTTGTGCTATCTAAACTATGTAGCTCTTAATAAGTTAGAACGCTAAAATTAAAATAAAAATCCGAGATCACT
>JAHWFO010047825.1:4080095-4094570 GCA_023313115.1 Rhysida immarginata | reverse complement strand
AGTGATTTTAAAGTCTATAAATATAAGGGAAAAAAATATCGCTTTGTTGCAATAAAAGTTTTATCCACAGTCCTTTGCAAAAGTAAACCATCTATAAGAAAAATATTCTGTGACTATACTGTATTCCAATGATATAGTAGTGCAAAGTTGGCTAAAATTTTTAGTATAAGTTTAGTAGGGATATTTATATTTATTTTATTTTGTTATTTGTTAATTATTATTTTATTTTATTTTTCATTTTTATTTATTAACTATAAGTTTAGTATAAATTTAAAATATTTTCTCCTTTTAATAGTTTACCTTTTCGGTGTCGAAGATGTTAAATAACCATTGGATCTCTTGGAAATTTATATATAAACCACCGAGCCGGTTTGTAATTACATAATTAAAGAAATTGTGTAGCTCTGTCTGTCTGTGGCAACAATGAACTAACTCAACAGTGAGCTGATTCAATAAGTATTTCGCTAATTATTTACTTTGAATTGACGACAATACCAAAAACAATATTGAAAGTATTATTAAAAGTCAAATAAATGCCTATTTGCTAAATTAAATAAAGGGGCTATAAGTTTTCCAAGAATTGTAGTATTTAAATTTCAATTATTCTCAATATTTGAATATACAAACTAATTGGAGTAATAATTTCGTAGCGGATGGATGGTGGGTAAATTCAAATAAACAATCAATTTACTTTTACGAGTTGAACTAGTATTTTTAAATAAACTATTGTTGGAGATGAAAACCTTTATTGTGGAGAAGTGATAAATTAAAAAAAAAAAAAAAAAATTAAAACGAACGGGAAATATGCATGGGATTGGGACAATTATTGTTCAGAAATCTCATCTAGTCAGAATTAGGAAAAAAATGTATGCTACAGGAATGTTTCGATATTTTTAAAAAATAGTTTTAGAATGAGTGTTCCGAGTATGTGGAAAAATGATTTTCACTAAAGATATATTTTTACAAATTTAGAATAAATTAACTTGTTAAGAATATTTCTTTAACAATTGTTTTTCGAGTTTTGTGCGTCGATAGTAAGTCACTTGTGCCATTTTATGCCGACTATTTATCTTTTCATATGTCCAAATATTTATCCCAATTTATCTCAATTTATTTGGGAGACAATTTTTATACCCAGGCTTTTTAATTTTACCCTTTAAAATCTTAACTTTCTTCTCAAATTCTTAATTTACTCAAGAATAATGTTGCCCCTATAATATCGATTGAGCCCTTCTCCTCCACAAGAAAATCTTGGGTGCGCTCCTGATCTCAGCAATTTTTTTATTTTTTATTTTTACAATCATCAGATAAGCATGAACTTCGAACCACAACGAGACTGTAATCCGTAACCCAGGGGACTCGAGTACTGGAAACCTACGTTCCAGATTTTGCAGAGTTATACAGGCAGAGAACTGATTATCTGTTGATAATATGAGAACTATTAAAATTCTTTTAAATATGAATTTAAAATTTAACCACCCCCTGAATTTTTAGGCAATGACACACACAAACGCACACGCACACACTTAGTCTCTCTCTCTCTTTCACGCATTGGGAAATGGATGAATGCTTATGATATAGGATATTTCAATTTAATGAAACAGAAGATGATTCCAGCACTTCTCTCCATGGCAACTCTCCATGGTAACTTCATCACTAACTATAAATAAGATCTTTTCAGTAAAACCTGGAATTGCAAGAGACTAAAAAAGATTTTCAGTATAGTCAGATTTCCACAATAAGGACGTGAAACATATACCTATATCTCTGGTCGGGACCATGTTTTTTTCCGCAAGGGCAAGTTTCCAGATTATAGAGGGTCCATATCAGACAAATTTTACTGAATTTGTGCATAATTTTCGACATCATTCGTTGAGATTTCGCCATAAGATAAATAGAACTGAAGCCTGGAGAATTTTTAATGTGACAACACCGAATTGATATTATCTGAAGCATCCATCCACTTTCAGGATCATCGAATACTATAGAGCCCACCTTGGAAGATGAGATGTGAAATTGTTTAGCTTTAGTTCCAGATCCCAAAAATTATCAAGAGACGAAATCAAAGTGATGTGAAAAAGAACAAACAAAAAACTGGCACCACCTGTGTTTATCCAGTTGTATGGACATATATTCACAATCTGCACAGCTGACCAAAAGAAATTCTTATTAGTTTATTTACAACTTAAAGATAAAATTTCATTTTTATTGTCAAACTGTTATCACGATGATTTTCTAAGCGTATAAATTCTCTGGTCAAAATGTTTATAATCTTTTCATTATTTAACCAAAGTGGTCTTCTGGAGAATCGTTGTAAATTGGTTTACATGATACATACTAAAATCGATCTAATAATAAAATTTTCATTTGTTGGAAAACTTTAAAACATTAAATAAATAATTTTAAGAAAGCTAACGTAAATTATTAATTAATTTTAATTAATGCAATTAAAAATAAAAAAAATGGTTAGATGAAAATGGAATGAAATTGAATGTTGATAAGACCAAGTATATGAGATGTAGTTATGTAAATACTTATGATGTGCAAATGCCTATTCATATACATAATTTTAATTGTAAATATGGAACTGGTGATTATGATTTTAAATGGTGTGAATGTCCTGTAATTGAACAATTACATGTGTATAAATATTTGGGTGTAATTTTAGATTATAAATTAACATGGAAATCTCATATACAAAATTTATATAAGAAATTAAGATTAGCTACATACACCCTACGTAGAATTAAAATATTAATCCCTCGTGAAATACTAATTATGGCATATAATGCGATTTTCCAGTCAATTATACAATATTCTCTTTTAATATGGGGTGCAGCGTATAAAACACACATAAACTCTTTGATAGATCATTGTGATAAAACTCTAGCAATCCTATTTGAAGAAACGAAGAATAAGTTTTTTAATATAAGACAGTTGCACTTGAAACAACTATGTTTAAATATTTATAAGTATCCAATTGAAGATCATGAATATTTAGGATCTTATAATACAAGATATAGAAAAAATTTAAATGTTAAATCATTAAAATATAAGCATACAGGATATACTCATCAGTAACCCTATATGAGGAATAAAATATATAATAGATTGCCAATAAAAATTAAATTAGTAACAGAAAAAAGAATTGTAAAAAATTTGATAGTTGATTGGATTAAGAATATAGACTTGAGAGAGATTGATGATATGTTAAATTTTTAGGATGTTTTTTAGATTTGTTTTTAACTTAATAATGTTTTTATACAAATTATGTATTTTAACTCATTGTTATTTTAGTCCTTAGTGTTTTATGTGATACATAATTTTTCAATTGACTTTTATTTTATATGCTGATAATACGAGCTAATAGCTCAGCATCAGTTATTTATTGTAATTTTGTTGATTTTTTGATTGAATAAATTTTTATTATTATTATTATTATTATATTATTATAATTAAATTAAAAGCATTGCCAAGGAGAGCTAGGCTAAAGAACATTGATAATGAATACATTTTACGAA
Source organism: Rhysida immarginata (assembly GCA_023313115.1). NCBI lineage: Eukaryota > Metazoa > Arthropoda > Chilopoda > Scolopendromorpha > Scolopendridae > Rhysida > Rhysida immarginata. Next base: position 4,091,049 of record JAHWFO010047825.1, on the reverse strand, counting down.
AAGCATTAATCGGTAGGGGATTTTATAATGAAAAGTTTTTCCCAAATTCCAAAAGTTTCACATAATAAATAAATAAATAAGCTCAACTTTTTATTCAGTTCAAAAAACAAACAAACATCACATGGATAAATTGGCAAACTTCCAATGTCAATACAACGTCAGCATCGTAAGCAGCAACTTCTTGCACCTTAAAGCGTGTTTTCGAATTTTAAATGTGTATTTTGAAAAGTTATATTAAAAAAGAATATACATCCAATATGCATATATGAATTAAAAGGTAGACATGGGCTGCTTTTCTTTTCGATTGTCAGGCGCACTGTCTTTACAATTGTGTATATCATTTTGAACGACTTGTTGACAATCGATTATCAACAATCACAGCTCTTAATTTAAAATAGTTACTTTGCAAAATCGACTTTAAAACATAATCTAAAGTATAAAGAATACCTGTTCATTTTCTTACCGTTGACGAGCATGGAGTCGTTAGAGCCGAGGAAGTTGGACTTGTTTCGGGAGGCGTTGCGATGCGGTTGGCGACTGGAGAACGTTTGAAAGGCGCTCGGTCCCGGCAAAGCTGCTCCGGGACTCCGAGGGTAGCGTGCACTTATGCTCTGGTTGCCTGGAGACGAACCCACCACCTGATTAGGAGCTCCACCTGTTGAAAGAGGAAGAAAACGAGAAGGAAAAAGCATTGAAACTAGTGAATCGAGATTTAAAGACTGAAACATTTCTTTTTGTGGATGAGGGTTAAAAACACAGACACACGCCAAGGGAGGAAGAAAAAAAATAAAAGGGTGGGGGGGAGGCTTTAACTTCAAAATAATATGACGGAAGGGAATATTTATCGGACTTAAAAGACAACAGAAACATAATGCCATAGAACTCTTTTCGAGAATGCTATAATTGAAAAATCTTAATAACTTTCCGTAATAATTTAAGAATAGAATTCGTCGTACAATAAACAATTAAAATTTATCATCCTAAATATAAACAAATAAATTGCTAAAACAAACAAGGGAATCATAGCAATATTTAATGCAAGAAGTATCGCAATAACAAAAACCAAAAAAACACCAATTAACACCTTTGACACTAGTGGAATTTACAAATTTTGTGATAAATTTTACACAGGCAGATCGTGTAGAAAATTTAGCCTAAGGTATAAAGAACATATTAATTCCATAAAATAAGCAGATGATAAATCAAATTTGGCTAATTCACACAAGTTATAAGCTCAGCAAAATTGATGAATCCATGGAAATTCTAATCATATCCAAATTTAACAATAAACTTAATATCTTGGAAAATATAAAATTTTTTAAAGCCAAACAAAGAAATAAATTATGCATGTTAAATAAACAAATAGACTCTGATACCTTACTACAACTAATTAAAGATATCTTAAAATAAATTTCCCATCAATGAAACTTCAACAACAGCTTTATATCATCAAAATTTACTAATGAATATAACGAACATCTCTGAAAATTTAAAACACCATTTGATTCTCAAAAATGATGAAAAATCGAAATGATCAAGGGGTCTTTATATCTTATTTTTTTTGAACTTATTATTGCCATATTTTATTGTATTATGAAGAATTTTATTGTTGAAATATTTTGAAATATATGTGGTCATCTACATAAGAAGCTGACGTAAGAGTAATATCCAGCGGTTTCAGAATAACTTTATTGAACTATTCGACTTTTAAATTTGAAATTCTCCTAAGATGGAAATTATAAATCATCGTTTAGATTAATTTTACTTTCCATTATCAACTTTAATAATAATAGAATTCATTAAGAAGAAGTTGATGGGAAAAAGGGTTATAGAATAAAAATTTTCATACAAGTTTTCAGTACATTCACCATTAAATTAGAATATTAAACACAAATAACTATGACAAATTAATGGAAATCAAACATTATTAATGATTTATATTAACTTATGAGGACCAGTCATAAAGTCCTTAGATGAAAGACCGAGTGCAGCAGTGAAAGACAAAAGGTAGCGTAGAGTCACATTCCCACAGAAACGCCCGGACCAATAGGGCTGTATTTCGTGGTTTCACTGCCACAGCATCAAATCCTAGATAGCGCGGCCCATTGGAAAAAAATCGAGGAGCGGGCTGTGATACGTTTTCTGAACGCCAAATAGATCTATGACAGTTGAAAAGCGTGTACGGTAACAATGCCTTATGGCGGCGACAACGCTTCTAAACTCGTCTTATGGCCATATCAACCATTTAGACAACCTCCGCTCTGGGCGGCCTCAGTAAAAAGACAACTTGTGCAGCAAGCGGAGGACTTGGTCTTCGAAGACCAAAGAATCATAGTGGAACAGATCATGCAGAAAGATCATAACTGTTACGACACTATAACACCTTGCGCGCAGAACTCTAAATGGTGTAAGGTGGGAGTCACATTTGCTCACTACGTTGCAGAAAGAACGTCGCAATAGGAGTCACCTCTGCTAAGCTTTTGGCGCAATGCTGGACCACTCCAGACGACTTTTTCGATCGCCTCTTCACAATGGACGAATGTTGGGTGTAACCCAGATGACGAGGAGGTTATCTTTGAGGTGGAAGAGTAGGTTAGGTGAGTGAGTGGCCCTGGGTGGGACATACGTGGACACTTTTTCTGCATGTGCCCAAGGCTTTCTTCCATCATGGTGATTGGAAGGATTTTAAGAACCGATCCTCGTATATTTAAAATTGTAGAGTTTAATATAAACGATTAAATTTACTTCCAAATTTATCAAGCTGAAATAGAGCAAAAAAAAATCTATAAATCTATTTTATAAAATATCCCAACTTGTTCTATAAAAAATCAGCTTATATTTTTGCAAATTTATTTCTAGCAGATATTAAAATGTAAAAAAACTTTACGCTACACAATGATACTAAAAAAAATTCTAAAGACCTTATAGCAGTTCTTTTCATCCGATTACAAAAGGGAGGGAAAAAAAGCTCTATCTCGGTGGAGTTTAAAGCTCAATAGATGAAATCCGAATCAAATCTCCCTTAAGCTCTAATCGTCCTGAGGCGCAAATGACGGGAAAAAAAAGTTTGCAGAGAATATCAAAAATGAATAAAAAAAAACAAAAAACACCCGTATAGTTAGCTCTTATATGCTCAGTGTTGTTCAGTTATAATTGTGGCTGATTCGAGACTATTTGTTTATACAACGATGTCTTTTCTTACGCAATCGTTTGGGAAATCCTTTTGGTGGTTTTGCAGGAAAACTCTCTCACACTCCTTTATTCGCTCTCCCACTCTTCATGAAAATTGCTTTCGGCTACGTACTGATAATTAACGATAACCACAAGGAAATGGCATTATTGAAGGTTTCCGCTATATAATGAAATGATTTTTAAGAACTACATTCTTGACTACATGAAGTCTGAGATGCTAAAAGGAAATAATATACGCATAAAGAGACCAGCGAAAATACTATTACACATCTACAGTTTTTAATGAAGCATATGTGGAATAGTGGTTTCGCTTGTCTCTTTATTTTGTATCCTCTTCTCCACAGTTTCTGGCATATTACATTATTCATACGCCTAAAGCTATAATTTCAGAAAAAGCGACTATAAACCTCGTAATGATAAATATCAAGTTATCGAAATTTGCCGCATTAATCAAAGTGTTAATAGTTCTGTATTGTAAATAGGCTCTGACCAAATAATACAATGTAATTAACGCACATGTTAATTAGCAAACACAAGCCAGACGGGAAATAAATAAATGATTAAAAATAAATACATCATTAATAATAAATAAATGATATTGACGATTAGACAGTAACGACGACACGTAGGATTACTGTTAAGAACAATGTTGTTTTAGACATCATTGGTTAAGAATTAAAAAATTAATCACTTACTTTGTCTGTTTACTATCCGATTTAACGAACTAAATAGAGGGTGAGCATTTATTACACAAAAACGATGCTACACTCTGTCAAGAAAATATAAACTCACTCATATAAATGCAATAACTTTTATTGAGGTGATTGTTTAGTATCTCAATTTTTTATTAAATTAATAACGATAAATAAATACTGGTAAGGCTTAAACAACTCACAAATTTTAAATAGTTTTAATTAAACAAAAAGTTCACTTTCCACGTGTAAAAAATTATAACTCAATATTGAAATAATTAAAATAATGTATTGTCACTCCTTTCTTCCCCATAACCTCTCTAACATTCTGTGAGGCATCGTATCGATCATTGGTTTTTTTTTTAAATTTTCTATGATTATTTTATCCCAAAATTAACAATTGCGACTTTCAGATCATGCACATGGTGATATTGCTTATTTTGGCCATATATTATCTTCATCTTACTCCACAATATGGAATGAAGTTGAGATCAGGTGAACGTGATCGGCCTCGGTGGCTCAGTGGTTGCGTGAACGTCTCTGATGCTCGAGGACGCGGGTTCGACCCCGGCCGAGGACGACGAGGATTTTTTCAGGGATCACGCACTTCCTTCAGAAGGGAAGTAAAGCCATTGTTCTCGTGTAGTCGTTTGCCGGCTGCACGTTAAAGAACCCTTGCGAGGCAAAATTTGCGGCCCCTATAACGCCGTCCTGAAATGACCATGGTAGTTGAAAAGGACGTTAATACCAAAGAAACCAACCAACCATCAGGTGAACGTTTTTTGCCTTTTCTATTTTGAACCAGTCCATGGTGGATGCCGAAACGTATGCTGGAGCATTAGTCTGCGGATATTTCCCGTTTGGGCTAAATATGAGAGGTACTAATGGGTTTAAATGTTCGTACATCAGTTTTGATATCTTTCGGTGTTCATCTTGCCATCCACAAACACAATATTAGCCTTGCCTCCTGCTTCGAAGGCTGTTCAGACCATCACTCCACGTCCAATCTGTTGTCTATTCAGTCCTGTCAAATCCACGGAAGATAAGATTCGATGGAAGTAGAGAAGCTTTCAATCACGAAGGTGGAATGGTTGGTTTATTAGAATTTTTAGCGTCGACTACTAAGGTCATTTTGCGCCTTTTCTACAAGTTATATCTGTACGCAGCCCAGGACAAACACAAACATCCATGCCGCTGCGGGATTCGAACCCACGACCAGCTGGACTCGAGAACTAGAAAGCCTACGCCCTAGCCCTCTCGGGCACCTGGCTGGCCGGCCGTAATGGACCCGCGGAGAAAAGAGAAGAAGGAAGAAAGGAAGGCAATTGGCGGAGCAGTGCGCAGGTGCGCCTTAGAATCCTCCGAGCCAGAATAAAAGGAGGAGGAGGAGAAGCAGAAGGGAAAAAGTGCGCTGCCCTCGCCCGAGTGAAGAGAAAGCATTTAGTCCTCGCCCGAATGATGATGGAGAAACAGCAGACGATGTTCGCCATGGCCCCGAATCGATGCACCGAGGAAGAAGTCGAAGGAAGCCACTAGTGAGCCTTTGACACACCCGAGAAAGAAATCCCCGGCAAGAAGGTGAGAACCAAACGGGCCTGCATCGAAATAAGCTAAGGTATTCAAATTCGAGCTGTCTCAGCCATAGCAGCGTGAAACATCACCATTCCGCCGACCGATGTCAGAGGTCTCAGCCAAAGCTTCTATTAGGCCATCATCAAAATCGTTTTCACAATCTGCGAGGTGAAGGACCCATCTTCCAGCAGAACCGCTGTCAGGAAGTAATTCCGCCCGAAATTGTCAGAGCATACAGAAGGGAAGCCAAACGCCCCGCAATGCTTCTATTACAAGTGAGACATTATTGATCCCTTACCTTGATAATGTATGCCTTTGTCTTATCGTAAACTAGACTACGACCCAGCTACAACCGTCCCAGGCCCGCAACGAGGGAGAATCCAGGATTTTCCGTTGAAGCCACCCAAATTTGAGCGAACTCTTGATCCTCAACCCACGGGACTCCGCGAGGCACCATTTTCGTCCAAGCCCAGGAGGACGCACCAGCATCCCCAGCCCAGACCGGAATCGGCCGCGATCAGCACCCCACGCCCCGAACTGAGTACACAGAGCCAATTGCCGTGGAAGGTCGAACGTGTTGACGTCATCTATCCCCTGACTTCACTAGCCGGTATTCTCGCGGGGAGCCCCTGCCGAATGTCCGCGCTCCCCGAAATACCAAAATGTCCATTTCGGTCATTTTCGGTGATAATCATGAAAATTCGGCAATGCTTGCTCCCGAAAGACGTCATTTCGGCCAGATATGTACCCGGGGGTAAACTTCAATGGTACCAATCTCTTAAAGCTAAGAATCAATTAATTAGTCCCTTTAAGGAAGTAGTGACATATATTAATGTATTATGATAATTTGCTAATTGATGCTTCTATTTGCTACAGCTCACCTGCCACGGTTGACAAACCTAGTAAGGTCGCCGCTATCCGAGTTAGCGGTACCAGATCCGATACGACTTCGAACCACTTAAATAAGGAAGTAGTTCAAGAACTGGACTGACAAACCTCAACGCTACAGATCTTATTGAAATTTATCTCTGATTATTTGTTCACATATTAAATTTTCTGAAATCATTTATTAAAATAATTTCATTCTATCATCTCCGTCTCACTCTGTCTGTTGCCCCTTAAAAATCTATGACAAGTCCCATCTTTTGTTGTAAATCATGCCAGTATGAAGAATATCAGTCAGGACCATCAAGACAGAAACGTTTCATTGCACTCTTATTTCCATTTCACAACATTCCGTGTAAGTCGAGCTAATGTGTGAGCAGCATTGAGCTTGATTTTTGCCTTCATTTTTTTAAAACTTCATATGGATATTTGAATTTAAGCTTTTCCACACAGACTGAAGGGACACTGATGTTTGTAATTCACGTGCAATTTCACAAATTGACATTTTTTCACGAGAAGCAAGAACTTGAATTCGCCTATGGTCCCTAAGCGAGAATTTTGGTTCGACTTGGCCAATTTGTGGATTTATATTTATCACCTTATTTTGATGACATTTCGAACACAATTTGTAAATGGCGTATTTCGACAGCAATTTGTCTTGTTGATTTTCTCTTGAAAGGAAGAAACCGTATGATGCATGATGCACAGAGGACTTTCTTGCGAGAAGAAATGATTGGAAATACCCATTACATCCTATTTAATGGATTTTTTAAAGAAATTTGCATATTAAAGTTGCAATTTTTATTTAAATCTATAATTTATAGTTCAAGCTGAATTTATAATTTTTTTTACACATGGAAATTAAACTTTTTGTTTAATTAAAAAACTAGTCAAAATTTGTGAGTTATTTAAAAGTTACCAGCATTTATTTATGTTTATTAACTTAAGCAAAAATTGAGATGCTAAACAATTATCTCAATAAAAAGCGCATTTTTTCCACTTCGTTCAATTTCTTCGTGCATTTTAACATGTTCTCCGTTTGAACGTCTATACGATACTAGACTTCTTACCATGTGTTTGCCAAAATCTTTACCGTCGGTACAAAAAAAACCTTATCTTGAAACATTTTCTTTTTAGCATACTCCCATAAAAAAATCAATTGGGCAATGAGCGGAGAACGTAGATGCCACGGTATTGGACCGTAGCTCCTAATTTGTCGGTTTGAAAGAACTAAACCCAGTATGGTGGCATCATCTTTCATGAAAACACTATCCATGGCTGAAATTCCATCTATTTAAGGTGCAACATAAATGGTGAGCTCAGTATAAAAGAATACGCTAATAACCTTGTTGTGATTAGAACGCACCATATGCTAAGAGAAAAAAAAAACTCTATAAATTGTCTTATGTAATGCCGACTGCGTAATGTAATTTAGAACAACCTAACAACAACTGCCTCTATCTAATGTAGTATTCAAGATTTTCAGGGGAAAACTTACCCTCTATTAGGAAAAAACTAGGAGACCACGTAATGAAATATTGTTTAAAATTAACTTTCAACTGTGGATTCTGGAATAACGAACATCTAAACTTAATCAGTGCTTTAAGTTCCATTGATAGATTGGTTTGCTGGTTTGTTAGATTCTTGTCAACCTTTAAGTTATTTGCAACCTTCCACGTGACTAATATCCCTGGGACAAACAAGCAAATATCTATGCGCCTGACAATTTTCGAATCCATGACCTGAAAGATTTAAACCTGAAAAACCTATGACACAGCTCTCTTGGTCAAAACGAAACTTGGTCGCTTACTGAGATATCGATGCGAATCGAAAGAAATATAAATTTAGGAATACTGTATAAAAACTTAAAAAGTAATTATAAATTTGACTTCTATGCTTTTTTTCTTCTTCTTTTTAGGATGTTTTTCACAAACATGTGGCACGTGGCATGCTTCGTTGAAAGTACTTGTTTTGATACTTATTTCGAGGGCTCTTTTTTTATACATCGCTCCTATGAGAGTGAATGAATGACAGTTAATTTCATCTGGTCAATAAAACTCAAAGACTAGAATTTCAAAAAGCATTTGTTCTCTCAGAATGGCTTTATTCCGGATTCCCAATTGAATGGGTCGAGAATCTCCTCAGTTTCTTTTCAATGGCAAAATTTTATTAAAGCATTTCGATGGGTATCTGAATTGATACGAATATAATTTTAGCGATCCGTAGGTGGAGATGAAGACTTTCGCTGTGAAATGGATATTGTTTGCCGGTGATGAAATTATGCAAATGATTGAAATCTCTCCCAACCGGATTTTGAATAAATGAATGCCTAAGGAAATGAGCAATACAGAACGGAAATACGTCAAAAGGTTTACCATTCACTAAAAGCAATCAATAAATCAATATGCACATTTAAAAATGGACAAAAAAAAGAAACCTAAAAACTATCAAATATTTTTCCCATTTGCAACTTCACGGAGTTTACGTAGATTTCTAGGAAATCGTAGATAACGCAGAAAAAATTAATGAAGGGTTGCATAACCATAAGAAAAAGTTTGGTTATTATCATTATTTTATTTATTTTATTTTATTTATTTTATTAGAGGAAGATGCAATGACGCCGTCCGGGGACCGGTATGGTACGAAACCGACGAGTTAGGTCCCCGGGTGCTACTTGAAATAAATACAATAATAAAACGTACAGTTAGTGACGTATGAAAGAAAAAACAACATTACAAAAGTTAAGCAAAACGGGGCAGACCAAAATGAAAACAATAATAATATTGGAAAAGCACTTAGAATAATCATTTTGAGTACAAAACATTGATGAATGTAGACAAATAAAATAAATAAGTAATTTACAATATAAATTATGAGAAAAAAATACTTGGAAATATAAAAATTTAAGATTATTTTCATACCCTAGATAATATTAGGGTCAAAAAAAATTAATACAACTAGTGTGAATGCTAATTTAGCTGAACCCAGAAGTTACTAAACAATTATAATAAAACTTAAGGGATATTGTTGACAAATATAAAATTTTTAAAGCTTTTCTAAAGGCATTATAAGTAGGTAAGGTACGAATATCTAAGGGTAGCTGAGACCAGTATTTGATGCCAGTAAAAGAAATACATCTACCTAAATAATTATTTCTGATTAAGGGTAAGCGGATATTAGTGAGTTTGCGGTAGCGACTTTTCCGTTATAACATTTCGAATTATGACTGTAAGTTATATCGGCAAACTCTAACTCTAAGGAAAAACTCTGAATTAGACTTATGTTTTTGGCATAAGTCAGCCAATCAAAAATTAGTTCTTATACTTGACGCATGCGCACTGCGCGATCAGAATTCTTCCCTTCCCGCCTAGTGCACATGATTGGAGACCGGTCATGTGCACTAGTTGCTAGAGCCTGCTGGCTGTAAGCCAAGCTGTAAGTTATAAAGTGAAACGGACAGCCCGCCGCAAAGTAGTTTTCCGTTATAATTTTACGATATATATAACATACCGGAAAACTCATAATTATAACGGAAAAGTCGCTACCGCAAACTCACTATTACTGGCTATACGGGTTGAATAGGTATGGAAATGTTGATGTAGTCTTATATTTAGAGAAGAAGATAGGGACAATTGAGAGTTAGTGGCTTTATAAATAAAAGAACATAATTGTATAGTATAGAGCTGATGAATAGTTGGAATGCGTAAAAGCGCAAAGTAATGAGAGACTGAAGAAGACAAGTTTAATTTCAAAAATGTACGTAGGAACCATTTCTGTAGTTTTAAGATTCTATTTAGATTATACGAAGTGGAGGATCCCCAGAAAATGATACCGTAGCAAAGTGAGGAGTGTATCAAAGAGTAGTAGAGGATTAATAGAATGTGGTTTGGAAGATATTGGAGTCTGGAGATCATCCCTTGATTTTTATTTAATTTGGTTAACAAACTGTCAATATGGAGGTCCCAAGTTAAATCAGGGGTTAAAATTAAGCCAAGGTATTTAAATGAATTAGTAACAGAAATTAATTGATTATCGTAATAAACTAATGGGTTATTAGGAACGTTACGTTTATTGCGTTGGAAAAAATACATGAGTTTAGTCGAAACATTACTAAAATAAATTTAGTCGAAATAATTTTCAATTGGCTACTCAGTTCTAAAATAATACATAAGAATGCACCACGTACACTAAAAAAACATGCTGGATTTTTTTTTCAAATAACAGCCTCGATGTAATTTTCAAATTAAACTGTACCAAATTAAATATTTTTAAGGCATCTGTAAAAGAAATGAAGGGAGAGTGAATCGAATACAGATTGACCTGTAACTTGAGGATTGAGTTTCACAGCTGAATATGCCAGGACCAGAACTCTATGCATATCGGTTAAGGTATAAAAATTGTATGCTGTAAGCAGATGACATGATGCCACAGCAGGCACTAATGAAGTAGCATCAGAATATGCAGCTGGCAATAAAACTGCATAACAGGCCAAATAACAATACTCTACACTCCTTCGAAAAATGTTTTGGACAACTTTGCATTTATTAATGCAAAAGATGTAATATGAAAGGCCTTATATTAATTGTAGCCGAGTTTTTTCCTTCAAACTTTTG
>JAHWFO010047825.1:4029778-4079188 GCA_023313115.1 Rhysida immarginata | reverse complement strand
ACCATTAAGATTTCTCAAACTTAGTAGGTAGAAAATGTAAAAAAAGCTCGTATCTTCTTTCTTCCTTTCTCATCATTTCCGATCGAATGACATATCACATGCCATATGTTACCATAGTTCTAAAGAGGAAGTGACTGCCACCCCCCGCAACTCCGACCCCACCGGAGCAATTGGGCCTAAAGTTCATAATAATGTAGATCTTGCCTAGAGGAATCTGGATACTGAATTTCACTCCTTTACGTACCTAAATAGCACATAGATCTTTTGTCCCCTCTGACTCCTATCCCCGTAATTCCGACACCAGTGCACTAATCAAAACCAAACTTAAATAGTGAAGATGGGACATGCCCATAGGAAGCTACATTCCGAATTTCAACCTTCTATCTCAAAAAATGTAGAAATTATACAGGCGACGGACGGACATTATAAAACCAATAAGTGGCTCTATTTTTCCGCTACTCGCAATATAGATTGAGTACTTGAGCAGTCGTGCGCGTGCCTATGTCAAAAATGCTTAAAAGATGAACAGAAAGTAACAATATATTTTGTTTTTGTTTTGTTTTGGTATTAACATCCTTTTCAACTGCCATGGTCATTTCAGGACGGCGTTATAGGGGCCGCAAATTTTGCCTCGCAAGGGTTCTTTAACGTGCAGCCGGCAAACGACTACACGGGACCAACGGCTTTACTTCCCTTCCGAAGGAAGTGCGTGATCTCAGGATTTTCCCCCTGAAAAAATCCTCGTCGTCCTCGTCCGGGGTCGAACCCGCGTCCTCGGGCATCAGAGGCGACCACGCAACCCCTGAGCCACCGAGGCCGAAAACAATATATTCATTCTTGACAAATCGATAGCTATATGACATGCCATTATCTTGGTATTCTTTACAGTCACTGTTTTAGCACGTGATTTCGACTTGAAGGGGTCCACGAAAAATTCTGAAAAGTTGATACCGCCAAGCTAAGACCTTGATGGTCATATTTCTGAAAACAGAATTTGAAAAAGTTAGTCCGTTTTCAAATTATCGTCCAAACGGCGGACGGCCGGATATACGTATAGACCATGAGTGCATTCTTATAAGTAGCGTTTTGCTAAAGCTCCTAATAATTGCATGGTGATCATTATTGTTGAAACAATTAACGAAATGAAGAAACGGATTCTAGAATTAACAATACGGTAGGCTTACTTTGCCGATACGTTTCGTTAACATACCATCTTTAGTAGGGCATAAAACTAGAAAGAGCAGTAGATGAACATTGTTCATTGTTCATCTACTGTTGTTTGTAGTTTTATAATTTTGTAGTTTTATAAAAGAATATAGCTAATTCATTCAAAAAGTTTTTTCATCGTTGGCCTGTGTAATTAATGAAATAATCGATAGCCTCTAAAATGACACATCATCATTCCACACATTGTAAGTCCAGCATTCAGTGTCGTCCTTGCTGAATGGTGAACACATCCTTCTGTTATCGTATAAGCAGTATTGTTCATTGAAAAAAAAAAATTCCAAAATCCGATGAACGGATCACCAACAATCACATGTTGAATTTATTAGTTACCTTCATAAAGACATTTGAATGTTAAACATGCAAATCAAGAAATTACCATAATAACATTCACTTTGATGAGGAAAAGCAAATAAAAAGCATGTGTCAGCATACAGAAGACAGAACAATTCCAGGATGGCAAGCTACACTGCCCTTGAAATGGTCAACATGATCTTCTGCTTTGGATTGTGATTGTTGGTGATCCGTTCATCGGATTTTGGAAATTTTGTTTTGTCTTGTTCGGAATTCAATGCTGAACAAGTCTTCAATTGGAATTTTTCGTGTATCTGTTACGGTTTTTAAGATAGGATTTGAATGTGTCCTAATTTGCATATTTGGGATGATGAAAAGTGCACCATGGGATAGGTCACCCACAACTTTCTATTCAATGGATTCATAAAAATTGACATAGCTGCTTCGGTTACGAAAATAAAAAAGGGGGGGGGGGCTCATTTTTGTATCCACCCCACAGTATAGTTAGACAGTAGGCGCACTCCAAGGCGGAACCTTTGATGTTGTGTTTGGCAGGAAAGCTCGACAATCGCCATATTGTCTGACTGTACTCCATTGAAGTGCAAACTTTAGATATGCTCTATGTTATTATAGAATTGCAAATTGTTTCGACATGATTATAAAAAATGCTTTCTGTGATTTATAATCCCTTAGGAAATAAATATTTTGTTGTTTAGCATTTTTATTTTATTTTTAAAAATATTTTTCTTTGTTATAAATATTAGTAATATATAGCATTTTAATTAATCCCAAGTCAGAAAACAAGAAATAAAATTTAATTACATTTTACATTATATTCAAGAACATCATCAGATGGCTCAAAAAAATTCAAGTAAAATTAAGAATAAAAAAAAAATCATATATGGGCCAAATGAAATTTTTAATGCCTGTAATTTGTTTTTGTCAAAAATTTCAATGTAAAGTAAATTCTTACTCTAACAAACAATTTTTTAAGAATTTTTTTTGGTGAAACATGGTAAGGGAAATAGCATTTTAATCAACTGTGTATATAAGTAAAGTCCTATGTTCTTTTTGGATGCATTTTGTGGGAAGTGCTCCATGAAACACTATTCTAGCTGTCTTACAAATTAAAACACAAGCAAAAAAACAAATAAAAAAACAACACGTGTACGAGACAGACAGGAGCTTCTATCATGCCTGCCCGCCTCGACAGCTAGGAGAAGAGACTGCTGGGTACTGTCACACAATATGGCAAACTTATCGAAACAAATCAGGGCGAGTGCGCCTACTGTCTAACTGTGTCCACCCTGTATAATACGTTGAAGAATTATCAATATTTTAACAAAATAATTTTTTATAATTAATCCTCAACCATCAAAACAATTTAAACATAAATAAATATAAATAATATTTATTCAATTACTGACTCCAAAACTTATTTAAAAATTATTCCTTCATTAATTATTCCTAATTATTACATATATACATTCACTCTATGTACATTTTAAAATTGTTTACAATTATTTATAATTTCGTTACTTGATTTAGTGATTTTCTCATCTTTTTAGGAAATTTTTACATTAATCCACTTATCTTCAAGATAAAGTCATTGAGAAATTATCCAGGCTTCTCCGCTGTGTTGATTATGATGATATTAATCCTTCACAGCGGCTGCTACAGATTTCCTCTAATGTCATAGAATGGTCATCTCCAAGGATTATGTATATTCCATCAGAAATTGATTCCATATAAAAATTATATACCATGCTCATTCACGGCTGTACAATAAACGTTTTCGAGTACAGCTGCACTCATCATCAGATTCTTTCATAATAACTTAAACCTTAAAATTTTACTCTCCCTCCCAAAAAAATATTTTCAACTTTTTCATAACATTATCCAATCATTGCTCAAGTTATACGAGATTTGCGCAAATAGTGTATTCTTGATGAAAAATAATGAGTTTCCTAAAGTTTCTTGATCAAGGATCATCACATTTTCCCAGTCAGGGATATGTCCACTCGCATGACACTGCCTTGCTAATGCATTGGTACATTCATTTAATCTGACCACCCTATTATGTTCCGATATCCTTGTCTACTTTGTTCGATATACTTTGTTAAAATAAAATGTTTCAATTGTTTTAAGTAAAATTCACAAACACTAATTGGAATCCTCTACAAATTAAAAATTAGCAGCCAGATACTCTTTCATCCTGGTTTTATTTTCTACTTGCCTTTCGTACAGATTACAATTTAATTCGTATATTCTAGATTTTTCATCATACGGGATTTTATCCTTGACATTTCCATAAAGCCTTTTTTAAAATTCTTCAGCATCCATGAGAGCCCTGTCTGAGATGCAGAGAAGCAAAATAGCCGAAACAATTTTTGCTTGAACTCCAGCCATGTAAGATGTCACGTCACTATGCACTCGTAAATATCCTAACAAATTTGATACCTTAGGAAATTGGAACATTTCTTCCTTCAAGTAAGGGGATTCGCTACCTTCCCCTTCCTACCATGTTGACCGCTTCCTAATTGGTAGCAATCCATTTAGCCCGCGTGATTTCCAAACCATTTCGAAGGGATGTTGCTTCTCGAACAGTCTTTGGCCACACTAGTTTTATGGTTTAGAATATATCGGACACATTCCTACATCATTCAGTTTTCAGATCATTTTCCTATAAGTCTGTATTTCACCAAAAGCATTGAAAATTGTATTGAAAATCTTTATCATGCATGCATCTGATAATTGTTAGGAATAATCTCCTTTAAGGGGGGGAAAAAAAAAGTTTTTGTTTTAAATTTTTTTATCGCTTCCTGGCCACACCTTTACGTTTTGTTCGGCGGAAGGAATTGGCCATGCATACAGATACCTCTTCCTATTTGTATTCAGAAAACAATCGTCAATTTTATTTTCCGTTTTCCCTCGTCTACACCAATCAGGTTTTCTCGACACTCGTAACAATCCCTTCAAGAGCCCTCGAGGGAGGACAACGCAAACTCTTGTCAAATTGATGGATGGCATTCAATTTCAACGGAAAACTGAAGTAAAATCGATTGCAAGGGTTATACAGTATTCTAAAATATTTTAGTTGGTGCTATCTTATTAAGTCCATGTTCGCAGAGTTAATTAATTTTCTCAATCTACATAGAACTCAATTAATATTACAGTTTGATGACGCTAATGTTTAGGAAATACATTATGAGAGAAATGCCAGTTGCTAAAGCAAATTCCGAAAACCCTAAGATAAGAGACTTCTCCGCGCTTCTTCACTTCCTAAGTGGGAATTAAGTGCTATTCTATTTCAGAGAAAACATCTTTTGAACACATGTAAGAAAAGATTAGTTATAAGAGGGATCATTAGACTACACAAACCTAGGTCATCAATCGAAATTATCGCTTAAATTTTTTCATAATCTTGTTTCAATTTATGGAGTGTAGGGGAGAGGAAGAGAGAGGTCTTCGTGAAAACGCTTTTCAGATTTTAATTTCACAAATAAAATTGATGAGCCCAGAAGTGCGTCAGCGAAGAAATCATTACTGGACTATTTATGATCATTTTCCTAAATAAACTGATGCAACATTCGATATTATTTACGATGTTTGTATTAAACACAATTAGATCGTAAAAGGAAAAGCCCTGGCCTACAAACTGCTTCATTTACATGATTAATTAGAAATAAAGGGAATTTTTTTCAACGGTGAAAGGAAGACGGAACGCTCCAGTGACGAAGGGTTTTCAGATAAAGGGCTCTTTAAGGCTTAATGGCTTATAAATCACAAGTTTAAAAATAGCGGGTAAAATGTGCTTTTAATAAATGTGCTTATTAGCAGATAATGTAGTGCTGATGGTTTATTTTCAGCAACGGAAACGATTAAGCGATATTTTTCCTCCAATGGTAAAGAGAGAAGTTCACGTCCCCATCCTTCAGTCCCTTTTAACTGCTGAACTCCTCACATTTCTCTTCACCAACTACTAATCTCTCTACTAATTCAATTTACTTTACTCTTTCATTTCGCTTCAACTAACATTTCGAACGTTTCTTACAGTCCCCATTTATAAAATATAATTGACTTTCAGTCATATCTCATTTACTAATAATTACTCAGTGGATAATATATTTAAGCTTTTAAAGCAGGTTTTTTTTTCTGTTCATATTGAATGTTTTTTTTGTGTGATGTTACTTCGGTTGTTATTCATAGGCCGTATCGATCATATAGATTAAAACTACTGTTGGCAAAGTTTTTCGTAAATTTGTTGTACTTTTGCTGACGCATTCATAAAATGTAGTCTATTGATAATTCAATAGAAGCTTCAGCTATAGAAATTTCCCCCCTAAATATTTTGTTTATACGTAGTATTCAGGGTGAATTTTAAGTACACCGACAAACTTTTAGGGGAGGTAGTATGGGTGATTCTAAGCAAAAAAGTTCATATGAATATGGGTTCTAATTTGAACGATAACAGATATGAACAGAAATAAAAATGCCGCCACCAAGATCAAGTTAATAACTCAGATTCTCTAACACCTAGGATAATGAAATTTGGGAGGATAATAAGGTACATAAAACTGCGTGTACCGTTAAAATTTGATCGAATTCCAACGAGTAGTTTCCGAGTTACTACGGTTTAATACGGACAATCACGAAGAGCAATCAAGACAAGAACAGGCGAACATTTGGCATGTATCAGGAAAGGAAAATTTGCAGTATCGAGATTCGCCGACCATATCCTTGATTGCCAACACGACTATAATCCTGAAGACTTTGAAATTATCTACAGCACAAGTGACCCGAAACTGTTGAAATTCATAGAGTCGTATGCCATTACCAGTGAAGACCCTGCTAAGTTACTAAACAGCGACGCGGGCCCCTTGGACGTGGCACAATTGAGAGACTTGGCAAAACTTTTACATATTCCCAAACTGAGCTATGGAAAGAATAAACGTGATATGGACAACAACGACTCCTGATTGGTTGATCATCGTCTATCAGTAATTTCAATTTTTGTACTTTGAACTTGTACTTATTTGGATTGTAACTAGCTCTCATTTACTATATAAGTGACTCTGTAATTCTTCTACTTTACCAGATTAGAACTTGTATACGCCGAAATGCGCATTCATTGGAATAAACCTTTGATGTGGAATAGTGTTTTCCTGTTGTTCTTGTTTCATTATCATTAAAGAAAAGTGTCACGTGTAAATAATTAGTAAATGAGTATTGCGCAGTGGAAAGAGTCACGATGACAGAAGGCGTTAAAATATAAGTGTTTATTAAATAGCAATAATAACAGAACAACAGAACTCAGTAGGTTTAAATTATACCTGCTTAAATTCCACTCGGTATGAAAAATAAAATATGATCAACTTAATCTAGCTTATCATAATTCGTGAAAATGACAATTAGACAATATTTCAAATGAGCCTAAAGGTATAGATACTTAAGACTACTGATAATACTAAATATTACATACTATGATTCTGGTAATAAGAGACTTAGCCAAAGTAATCTAACATTAAATACAAACTACTGTTATAAATTCAGTAGCAAGCACAAAGCTTGTTACAATGATATCCGTTAACTTTGAACGTCAAGATACAATTCAATGTAAGCACTTTCTTTTCTTTCTTTTTTTTTATCCAGTTAGAAAAGAGTCAAAGTCCGACTCGATACACTTTCTACAGTTCAGTTTCAATGTCTCTAAATTTCAATTACAGCCTCTAAAGTTCAGTAACATAGCAATGGTCGACATTGCTTGAATTCGGGAACAAATAAAGTCCTTAAATGTATAATAACGACTAGGAAAACATTTCAAAAAAATAATTAAGAACATGTTACAATTAAGAATTGGGAAGTTTCATTAAACCCGCTACAAATACCTAGCCAATAATTGCTACAAAAATAGGTTAAATTGAACTATCTGCACAAATCGCGAGATGACTTATTCCGCAAACTGAATTGTCGCGATTCCTGTAACCGGCCGGGGGGAAACCAACTGCCCCCTGTAACCAAATAGGTTGGGGTATATATCAATTATTTGCCCCCGGAGGGGGACGTCGTAGACAGAACGCCGAAGGCGTTCGAGTAACGGAAAACAGTGACCGGCGAGGCCCGTAGGGCCGAGAGTGGTACGGAAAACACTGACTAGCGAGGCCCGCAGGGCCGAGAGTGAGACTTGCGTTTGCGATTTGACTCGCGATTTGTGCAGATAGTTCAATTTAACCCAAAAATATATATGAAACAGTTTCAACCAGAAAACACTCTCAGCTGAAAACAAAGATGAGCCGTTTGAGTAGCACTCACAAATAGCTTTCGAGCAGGCTTCACTTATCCGACGCACAGATACACAAACGTGGACGACAATAGCAACTATGCCACTCAGGAGTTGAAGCATAAAAGAAAAGGCGTTAGCCGTTAATACGCACATAACCGGAACCAACAAAATGACACTCGCCGAAATCGATGCTAATAAGCACGGAGTGCACACACAAACCAACACCAATTATCGTGCACATAATTATTAATTAGGGTAAAGCCGAGGAAACGTTCCAGATAGGCTTCTAAACCAAAAGGCCACAGCCCTTGCACTTTAGAATACACCCGTAGCTCGCTATAGCTGAGCTCCGGGAAACAATGCTTTACTAATTCACAATTGATGCCTAATTGAAAACGGGCGCTTACCAGGATAAGCCTTCTGTGCTCCAATGTCCATGTCGGTAAATATGGAGTCCTCGCTCTCGCTTCGGCGGACATCTTGCCATGCTGGCAACTTCGCAGTGGCGGGGGCTCTCTTGCTCGACGCCGCTGTCGCTCCGCTTTTTCTCGTAGAAGGTTGGGAGGCTAAGATTGTCGGAATCTTCTCTCCGCCATCTTCTTTCTTCGTCCTTCTCTCAAGCCGCGTTCGGCTGCGCTGAGCTGCCTCGTAGTTTTCCCGGGAGACCTTTCTCGATCTTACCCCGTCGGCTCCATTACAACGAATCCCCTGATGGTCGCCTTTCCGTTCGGCATCACGAATCTCCCGCCGCTCACGCTGATTGGCTCTTCCCGCGTTTTTCCTCTGGTGACGTCCTCGGTTTCGATATCCTTTTTCCGCTCTCGTTCGATGGAAAACACGAGTGAGTTCGGTAATGGCGGATGACAAAAAGTATATAAAACGAACAATTTTGTTTCTGTTTTCCACCATTCTCAAATACAATTACTGACACATGTAAAAGCGAAGATATATTTGTTTTAAGTATCACATATTTCTTCATTAAAGTATTCCTTATTGGCTCCTTATGTACTTGAGTTATTAAGTACCGAAAGGTGCTTTATGCTATCAGTTTGGGGAAACGTGTCTGTCTGTCCGTAACTCTAACTCCTCCGAGGCTATGAAAGATTTTCAAAATCTGTTTTCGTCAGTCGATTAATATGGTTCATGACACAAACCAATCACAAATGTTATCTAAATCGGTTCATTGGCACGTGCACAAATGGTACCTCTATTTTCCCACCTAGCAATTTTCAATGGAAAAATATAATGAGTAATACATAAAACAAATCGTAACGACGAGCTATAAGTGGTTATTAATTACTGTTTGCGTCAATTGATAAATATGGTTTCACGAATGAACTGTTATGAAGATTGGCATAATGGATAAAATGGCACGTGCTCTAATCGTACCCTTATGACACCCTCAAAAATTTTCAATGCTAAGATATGGCATGTAATATATACTACTGTTTATAAAAATCGCAACACCCTGATGGAATGGTCTAATCCATATGCAATTTGCAATATTTGCATACAATGGGTCAGAGTATAAATGATTAGATTTTCAGAGTAATTGCTTGAAAGAACACCATGCCTCGACGACGACGAAGGGTACCATATCAACAGCTGACAGACTTTGAAAGAGGAACCATAATTGGTCTGCGTGAAGCGGGATGGTCGTATCGTGACATTGCTGCTCGTGTAGGACGTAATGCAACGACAATTATGCGTGCATGGAGGCAGTGGAGCGAAGAGAACAGGGCACACCGAAGACCAGGCTCAGGAAGACCCAGCACGACGACACCGCGAGATGACAGACACCTCTATCGCATGTGTGTAGCAGATCGTACAGCCACTTCCACAGTGTTAGCACAACAGTGGGGTGCTACAGTAGGCAGGACAATGTTCACCAGACATGTCCCCAATCGAACATGTGTGGGACAGGGTTGCTCATCGATTGGCTCGTCAGACTCCTGCAGCAGCAACTGTGGAAGAACTGTATACCCGTGTAGACAGAGCATGGCAGGACATTCCCCAGGCCCTTATTCAGAGCTTGTTTGACTCAATGCCACGACGTTTAGAGGCTGTAATTGCATCCCACGGTGGTTTCACCCGATACTAATGTGACAATAAAACGCATTGTATTGACCTGAAAATCTAATGGTTTCTTTTCTGACCCATGATATGCAAATGCTCCAAATTTAATGCAGATTGGGCTATTCCATCAGGGTGTTGCGATTTTTATAAACAGTAGTGTATCAAACAACTTGGAATGATGTGTCATGAATGAATATAACGTAAAATTAATGATAATCCAAATTGGTTCAAAGATACATCTGAACTCTGTGGGGACGTGCATGATTAATTACTGTTTTCGCCAATTTATAAATGTAGTTCCGCAGCTGGTTTAGTTTAGCCTTTCGGTACTTTGTTGTTTCATTCCTTAATGGCTTATTATCTGCTGAAACAAGTTGTGCAAAAATTTAGATAATATTACAGTTAGCATTTCAATTTCTGTTTTTCTTTATTCATTTCCCCCTGCTTTTATATCTCGAACACTAAGGAAAAATAATCCTTTACGAAATGTTCACTCTCTTCGATGATAAGTATTTTTTTTCTCTATCTCTTTTAGTTTTCTCCTTTAGAATGCTTACAAAAGTGAACGGGGCGAAGTTGGTGGGGTTGAAAAGGATCCGAGTTTTTAATGTCATTTATCATTCCTTTTTCTCCTTACGCTCTTTTGACTCTGTCTGACGTTAATGAGTTAAAAATCTCCCTTTGAAAAATTGAAATGGTGGCCAACCATTAAGCGTCGGGAAACTGTCATCAGACGTCGCTCTTCGTCATCTGCAGACGACGGCGCCAGAGGGGAAGGCGGGTGGGGGGGGGGGGGGTAGCGGATAGAAAACGAAAATATAAATGTTCAAAGCAAAGAAAAATAATGGAACATTGCAAAAACAACATTTCAGAACGACGGACATGGCTCTGAAGAACGCAAAATATTTAAGTATAAAACAAAATATTAAGCAATTATCTTTGGGGAAATTTCATGCTTTGTGTATTCAATAATTAATGAAATGTTAATGCTATTTTCTTAAATTCATCCATCAAGATGAAAACCAAAATTAATAAGAAATCCGTAGAAAAAATAAGCACATGCAAAATTTAACTTAATATTTGCCTAACCTTCTTGCATCTTCAAAATATGGGCTGTAAACTACCCTGCTCACAAAACTTAGAGGATATTTCAAAATGAATATGAAGCGATAAAAATTAATCAATTGATTTTTGCTTATTAAACAAGAACATCAGGCAGTGACAAATTTCCTGGCTTTCTCGGTTGTTTCTGGCGTTCGAACGGAAACTAGTCATCCAGGGCGCGGATCATCTGAAATATCTTCACGGCCATCACAAAAGCGACCAAACCACTCGAATGTACTCGTTCGGGATAGGGCATCGTTCCCGTAGACAGTCAAATGACAAGAAGGTTACGATTATCGTCTATGAAAAGAAAATTGTTTCCAACTGCTTTAGCATAGGATAACACTGTAGGATGCAGAATATCATCTAGTTATCTGACAGCAGTCAGCAATCCGTTTCTGATGACCTGGAGTTCCGTAAGACCACCAATGCTGATACAATCTGGGTACATAACCGTCGTCCAGTGGCAGCAAGAAACTGTCCCTGTAGCGTTGTGGCATGCTGTGCCGGTTCCTTCTTGCCAATAACGTCAAGTAGCGGTCATCTCTTGCTGTTGTTGCAGATGAGCACCCCTGTTCTCGCCTTCTTCTTACTGTACCAGTCACTTGAAAACGATTCCCGTCTGATCATCACGCTTTGGGACGTTCCAAGTGCTGCTGCCACTGTCGTCTGTGTTTGATCAGCTTCAAGACGTCCTATAGTTCTCCAGCCTTTGGATTTCAGGCACACTGTAACAGCAAGAAAATTGCAGGATGTGCTCTGTGATGATCAGGGAAAGTGGAGCTACTCCAGTACTTTCAGCCTTTTATAATGCATTTTGATCAATGAATTGAAAATATGGTTTAGCATCTCGTTTGCATAATCGGACAATTTTCTTTGACTTATCATTTGCTTTTTTGTTCTTGTTTAATAAACAAAAATCAAATGCTTCTTTTATATTCATTTTGAAATATCCTCTAATATTTGTGAGAAGTCTATGCCTGGAACGAGAAGCTTTGCAAGAAAACGAAACTGAGAATTTTCAAGAATGTTTTCGTTATGATATGATCTTTTTTCTATTTCTCGGTTGGCTGTAAATTATAAAAAACTTAGGAAAATGTGAACATCAGCGACCATTCTATAAAAAAAATATTCTAAAAGCAAATTTACGCTTTTTACTTGAAAGATGAGTCGAGATTTTGAATTACATGGCTTTGAAGAAAAATTTTTTTTTTTTACTATTAAATATTTGGAGAAAAAAATTCAACTTCAAACATTACCGAAATTTTTATTAAAGCTGACTCCCATGACTTACACTTTATTTTTAAAATGATTTGAACTTAACAACCCTCAGAGTCAACATTATATAATTTTTTTTAATTTGAGATACTTCTTTTTAATAAACAAGACTTTCTGAAGATGAATGATGGGAAGCTGCAACTGCTTCAGTCTGCATTTCTTTGAATTTGGTGTGGCATCTGTTCTTCTTCCTGTTGAAACTGTTCCACCTGGCGGGCATAGCAGCCGTTTCGAAGAGGTCGCGGGTTTGACCCTATCCAAGCGAGAGCTACGATCGATGATGGGTTTCCGCTGTTATCGAGTGGAAAAGTTGACACGACACCTTTTCAATGTAGGCCCCTCCTCCATCTCCTCCTGAGGGAAAAGATTATTAAGGATCTTGTTAAGGGGACCATAATCGATAGTCAACAGAACAGGAAAAAATTTCACTCCAATAAACACATTGTAGCAAATGGCTATCGGCTCTGAAAAACATGCTTCTTTTATTCGAGATGGTTTCCTTTAGAAATATTCATACCATAAAATGATCCAATATTCACTTGAAGTATTTCTTTTAACAACGTGCTGCTTCAATAAATTCACTCGATGTGAAGAAAGTTGGAAAAAAAGAAGAATGTCAATGCAAATAAAGCGATACGAAGACGACATTCGATGCATACATAATGATATGTACTTGGCGATCCTCTTAGAATTCCAAGAAGATGAAAATCAATGTTTGAATTTGCAACGAACGCTCGAGAAAAAGGGACAAGCATTACCGAGAAAAATATTTAAAAGGATAAGCAAAGAAATCATTTCATGACTAAAGTGGAATTTTCGTTATTTAATAAAAATAAAATATAAAATAAAAAATAAAAAAAAGGAAAATTTAAAAATTGATTATATTTAGTACTAATCAAAATCTAAATTCAATCTTTTTCTTTATTAATTTGCCTGACCTTAAATTTACCTTCGTATTAAGCGTTCAGTAAAATATTTTTTTCCAAACCCTATAAACATTTCACTAAATGCATTTTACAAACGCTGAACGCATTCTGAAATTTTTATGCAAACTGAAATGAGCATGAAACTGTTGGTCATAATTCTATTGGCCTTCCTCGTTTATGTTCAGTTCCAACTGAAATGAAGGACTTATTAATTAAAATACAAGATGATTTTTATATTAAGGAAAATGCATTACCCCAAAAAGCTCTTACAATTCATAATGTTAAAATAGTGAATTAATTATTTAAAGAAGAAGGTAAATTCTGACTTGCTTGTGCTTGTATAAATTAAACACCCTTGCCTAAAAACAACAATATTCTTGGAATTATTAATTATTTTTTTTATTTTTGAAGGGCTCGGGTAAAATCAAAATTAATGTTTACATCGAACTCCTTTAATGAAGTAAAAATTGAGATTGGTAGATCGTATGTTGTTTTGAACGAACATTTCATATGGAGGAAATTAGTTCTTCAAAGGATGGGCCTTTTTTATGTTTTGAATTATTCTTTGGAATCTTCAATTATAAGTTGGTGCCAAAATTCAGTTTTGTTTTCCAATTTTTCGATGTCAGAAAATGATCAATAACAATAATCATTCAAACCGTTAGCATATATTGTACGGGGAATATTTTCGTTTGCAAAAACAACAAAATAAAATAAAAACTGACGTAAAAGGAGAACATGAAAAAAAATTCTCGGAAAACAAAACTACAAAACAAATCGATTTTCTTCGCCTCTTTTATCTCCTTTTCTTTAAAAAAGAAAAGAAAGGCAAAAACGAAAAAGAAAAATTTTCTCTATTTTATTTTTCTGGTGTGAACAAAATAAATGAAGATTTATTTGTTTGGTTTGGTTTGGTTTGTTTGGTATTAACGTCCTTTTCAACTGCCATGGTCATTTCAGGACGGTGTTATAGGGGCCGCAAATTTTGCCTCGCAAGGGTTCTTTAACGTGCAGCCGGCAAACGACTACACGGGACCTACGGCTTTACTTCCCTTCCGAAGGAAGTGCGTGATCTCAGGATTTTCCCCCTGAAAAAATCCTCGTCGTCCTCGGCCGGGGTCGAACCCGCGTTCTCGGGCATCAGAGGCGATCACGCAACCCCTGAGCCACCGAGGCCGATATTTATTTGTTTCCATTGAAGTTTCGCTCTCAACTCGTATGTTATACAATAAACATATTTACATTGTGTTTTACGACAAATTGTTCCCATAGAATTTTAGCAGAGGAAAGACTGCAGAGAATTTTAGCAGAGAGGAATTTTGTAAATTTATAATTTTTTTACAGAAGCTCTAAAAAGTCTTTATTGGGAAGAATACGAGTGCAACCCAGGCTGGCGGGAAAAATTACTTTGGTTTCCGACATACGTCTTATTTCTCAATGATGCCATTTGCTATACTTGAACTAAGATCAATTAAATGGTCCTTACTTTGCAATTGATTAATTATTAGATCACGAGAAAATATGCAATGTAAATAAAATAAAAAAAACAGTCTTCCATGACAATTATTCTTTATTTTGTTTTAGTTCTTTTTTAACACGTACAAATAATTATATTTTGAGATAAAAGTTAAGAGCAAAGATATCTTGAAAGAAATCTTCAAACGCGAATCACAAACGTAGAAGGGAAAAAGGACAAGATAAAATTACCGTAGAAAACACGAACTAGAAAAATTGAAAAAATAAAACGGAAAAAGCTGGCTTTCTTTTTTAATCGAATGTTTTCTAATCTCACTTCAACATAAACATGCCATGAAAGATTAGTTTGCAATTTTCAACTCCGATTGTATCTATTACACACGTTTTATTCGTCTACCTTGCCTCCTCTTTTATTAAAGGACGAATAAAAATAGAATATCCGAAAATTGTAGAACCAAATTTAGGAAATGCGCTCTAACAGAAGGGAATGGGGCCCTATTATATGGGACCCGATTTAAAAGGCTCTCACAGACATCAGTAATCCTACTGAAAACGCAGCAACAATAGTGCCTCCTTTTTTGAACGGTGTATCTACATATCCCAACGACTTAAATTTAGTTTTACATTCTAAGGAAAAATTTCATTAAACTATAACGGGCAAAGGTTATCATTTGACAGTTCAAAGCCGGTTTATATCTGAATTTTCAGTAGTTACTAGGGCATCGCTATACTCTGAAATTCCCATTTGTATGCTCACTTACTCACATGGTGAATGTCACTCTCTTTTACCTTTCTGCCACTCTCTTTAACCTTCTGACCCTTACCCCTGTCCTCTTCCTCTTTTACCTCAATTCCCGATTGTTGACCGTAAAAACCCACAACAGATCTGACCCACTGTTGAACTTTCACACTGTTACAAAAACTACAAAGATCTTTTCATTCAACATAGGTGAATGGGCTATATACAGAGTGACCCAAACTTATCCAGCATAATTGTTGAGGAACATTGTATGGTTCAAATGGAACAAAAATGTCCTATAAACATTAGATTTAGTTTCGATCGTGTGTGAGATATCGACGTTTTTCTATTTTCTTGTAGAGTTGTTAAAGCAAATAAATAAAACAGTTGAGAGTGCAGATCACTTCTATTCTGCATACTGACAGAACATCACATTGAACTACAAAACAAAACTAAAATGATACAAGGAATAAGAATAAGAAGAAAGTAAAAAATCAATGTCGAGGAAGCCCCTCAAAATGGTTGCCCCCAACTCCAATGCACTAGTTACATCTTCGGACAACTGAGCTGGTAGCTGCCACAATCTGGTCTGGTATAATTGCTCGACTACAATGCAATGAGCTTATCTCTGGTGGTGGGCGGATTGCTGTAGACCTCCTCCTTCAGTGTTCCCCACAGAAAAAAATCTAATGGGATGAGGTCCGGTGACCTAGGAGGCCAAGCCACTGGACCACCTCTACCGATCCATCTGTCCGGATAATTGACATTCAACCAGTCTCGCACTCCTCTACCAAAGTGGGCCGGGCATCCGTCCAATTACAGTCGGAGGTTTCTTCGTACATAAAATAAAAGATCTCACACACGATCGAAAGTAGATGTTTATAGGATATTTTTTGTTCCATTTGAACCATACAACGTTCCTAAACAATTATGCTGGTTAAGTTTGGGTCACCCTGTATACTGTACATAAGAGGAGAAAAAAAGTCTTTTTAAATTATATAATTCGCTAATATGCATGCCCACTATGCCATTATAAAAAGGAGAAAATAACGATTAGTGATCCGTATTCACGTATCCAAAATGTATTTAAATTGGATTTTGAGAAGCATAGGGAGCAAAATAATTTAGAACAAGCATGAATTTAATAATAAAATTAATTTCAATTCATTCTTTAGATGATACTTGAGAAGCTATCCATTGCGAATAGAAACCGCTAAATAGTAAAAGTAAAACTGAGTCCCCTAGATCAGTGTATCTCAATCTTTTACTCTCGGCGGAGCGGTAACAAGCTAAATGAATTTCGCGGACTGGTAACACAATTAAATTAAGTTATTTGCATGAAATTAGAGGCGCGCTAAAGTGGATACATTTTCAATTAAAATTAATTTTGAAATCTATTTTGTAATTATCAAATTAAGGATATCTTCACGGACCAGTGGATGAGTAACACTGCTCTAGAATGTTAATCTACGGAACTCTGATGTAAAAATGGCAACAAAGGAGTCTCCTATTTTAGGCAATATCAGCATATCTTGTAGGTTTGAGAGTATATAACCATGAAAAAACTTTTAAGAATTCCATTTTTTACCGAATCAAAAAGCAACAATCAAAGAATTTACCCCTTTCAAAACTCTTTATACAGGTGAATTTAAAGTCGCGCACATCAAAGTTTAGCTGCCCGTAAAAGTATCAGTGTGAGAATTTAAATGAAAGTATAGTATCACGGAGATTAGTTGAAATGTTGGCTTATATTTTTAGCAGACAAACTTTAGGTGTTACAATAAATGTTGGAAATGGCGTCATTTTTCGCGAATACAGAAGCGTGTTCGTTTTACCAGATTTCGTGAGATTCTGCGAAGCATGGCAGCATTGATGTTAGAAATGGCTGTTGTGATGTTCGTTTTAAGCTCAGTAATCGGGTGTGGGCTATTTACATAAACCACATTTTTCAGATAACCCCATAGGAAGAAATTAGGGAGTGATAAATCTGGCTAGCGAAGGGGCCCACAATCCCTAATTCGAAAGAGGATGTCATGCTATTAGTCTAATGAAAACAGAACAGAATAAATTGGTATGGCGGAATGGTACATTCGCACAGGCCTACCACGAGATAATGATACAGAATCAAAAAAATTAGGGGGCTGTGTTGGGACTCGGTCGCTAGTTAAATCGTAGAATCGACGAATTGACACGTAACCGGCCTCAAGACATCTTCTACACGTAACCGGCCATAGGACTGCTGCCCCCAAAAGTTTACTTGTGCACTAAAAAATTTTGAATTTTTGAAATTCTGACTTCGGATTCTTAAAGACCATTAAAAAGTAGAATAGGAATGTCTGTAAGACCCACTCTCTATCTCTTTGTCTTCATTGATAAAATTGGGTTCAAAACTTTAAAAGTTCCACACTTTCAGGGACTCTCCTATCTCCTAAACGGTTGGATCCATTGAAAAAACGCTGATAATAAAACATTTCTCATATATTGTGTACAATCTGAATATAACATTAATGTACCGTTTATACTGTGTTTGAAATGAATGTTTCTGCCATTTCTTCATTTTTTCAAAAAAAAAAAAATTAATTTCTTTAAAAAGGCTTAGCCCATTTCCATAAAAAATGGTCAATGTATAGTTTAAGAACCCCATTGTCTGAATTTATAAAAAAAAATTTTTTTTTAAATAAGAAAAGATAAAAAAAAATTGACGGCGGGGGGGTCTTAGGGGAGGGGATAGTAAATAACTCCAATACGGCTCATCACAGCCAAACAAGTCATTTATAAAAAAAATTCGCCTTAATGAGAGGAGTATGTACCTGTCGAGTTTATTGAGTTTGGTTCACTCGTTTGAACGCTACAGCCATTTTTTAATTTTTAGAAAATAATTAATATCTCGAAAAAGGCTTACCCAATTGACACAAAATATAAGCTAAGGCACAATTTAAGGAACCCTCTAAGTATGTATAGTTTTTTTTTGGTTCGGCTATTTGCCGTTTCAGAGGAGTTAGCTGCACAAAATTGGTCACATACGTACATACATAAGTACAGACGGAAAATTTTTTTATTCAAAATTTCAACATATCTTTACGAATCATGAGTTTTTAAGTCGATTTCAGCAAAAAAAAATTTTTGAATTTCTGAAACGAAAACAAAGGCCTTCACTCTTAGAGAGTGGTAGGCCAAAAATTAGAACTCGTTTTAGAGCAGACTCGACCTTTCGCATTTATATTTATTCATTTTTTTTAGTTTCCATTAGATACCAACAGTTTCTCATCTTATCATTTTCTTCAAGTTTCAGGCGTTGCTTTAGGGCTGTCTGAAGCGATATCTAAGATTTATCTGCTGCATATCCATAATTTTTACTTTTGGAAGAGAGGGCGGGAACGAGGTTATAAGCCACTTCTATGCGCTTTTAATATAGTTTT
This sequence comes from Rhysida immarginata, assembly GCA_023313115.1. Taxonomy (NCBI): domain Eukaryota; kingdom Metazoa; phylum Arthropoda; class Chilopoda; order Scolopendromorpha; family Scolopendridae; genus Rhysida; species Rhysida immarginata. The sequence continues at coordinate 4,060,369 of JAHWFO010047825.1, read as the reverse complement.
AACTTATCTTGAAGTAGACCATTTATAATGTTTCATTCTTTCTCTAACAATATAGGGTGATTCAGAAAGGTAGGTCAAGAATGAAATACCATGTACAGTTTGTAGCGGGGAACAAAATTTTTCCTTTAAACATGGTTCCGGAAATGCATCCTTACAGAGATAATGCAACTTGTACGAGATAGGAATGACATTACAGTAGGTGTTCAAAATGCCGACCCTGAGCCTCGATGCAGGTGTTTAGTCTTCGGATGAGATTCTCGCGAACTCTGGTGAAGATGTCCGGAGAATCACTGACTTCTCCACACGCTGTTGGTTGGTTTGGTTTGTTTGGTATTAACGTCCTTTTCAACTGCTATGGTCATTTCAGGACGGCGTTATAGGGGCCGCAAATTTTGCCTCGCAAGGGTTCTTTAACGTGCAGCCGGCAAACGACTACACGGGACCAACGGCTTTACTTCCCTTCCGAAGGAAGTGCGTGATCTCAGGATTTACCCCTGAAAAATCCTCGTCGTCCTCGGCCGGGATCGAACCCGCGTACTCGGGCATCAGAGGCGATCACGCAACCTGCTGAGCCACCGAGGCCGATACCACACGCTGTTGGTACTGTATATCCTTTTCGCTTCAGTAGCATTACCCTGTGCCTCGCCGTAGACGAGATGCATGTCCGCCAGCTCCGCATTAGTCAAGCGTTCGATTGTACGACAATGGAGTTACATGTTTCGTTTCCTCTCTTTTAAAGGAGAGAATACGAAGAATTTACATGTTTAGATCCTAATTTACATGGACCCTACCATTGCCGTCCGGGTAACGCACATTCATTCCTACCTCGTACAAGTTGCATTATCTCTGTAAGGATGCATTTCCGGACCCATGTTTATAGGAAAAATATTGTTCCCGCTACAAACTGTACATGGTTATTTCATTCTTGACCTACATTTCTGAATCACCCTGTATAAACCAGTTGAGAATTCGTGCTACTCCCTTACCATAACGATGTTAATTAAAAGTATCGTTACTGTATTCACTAAATCGTTCATTCAGTCGCCATTTATTTTTCGAATTTTTTGATTTTGACTTCAGATTCGGATAGACCATCAAAAATGGAGTAAAAGTTATCTATTCGGGAACATGGCCAAAATGACGGTTAAAGTTAATCATATTGGACGGTCGAAGGACCTTTAACTGCCATTTTAGCCACGTTCCCGAATAGAGAAGACATCTATTAAAAATATCGTGAAAATATAAATATCAGAAGAATTTCTGCGAGGTGGAGGAAAACAAGTTCCTTATTAAATACTTGTTAGCAATTAATGTCAACACTCAACTTTTAGTAATTAAACAATGCACGTAAAAAGCGAATTAGAATAGATATTTTTATGCATTTTTATGTCTTAAAATTATCAAAAGATTATATATTAGTGAGAAAAAGATTAAAAAATTTTCCCAAAATATATAAAATAAAAATAAAAAAAAATAAGCAAAAATGAAAATTCGAAGTTCAAACATTTTCTAGGGGATACTGGTGTATGTTAAAAAAAAAAAAAAAAAGATCATTCGTTGCCGGATTTCTTATTGATCTTTTTGAAGTTTATGGTAAAAGCGTCGGTCTTACTGATGATGCTTTGACGTAAAACGACAAAACTGGCCATTAAAAAGAACAGCCAATGCGAAACCATTGTTAATCTTTGATGACTCGCTTGTTCCAAGAACGGATCAACTCCCGCAAGAGTCATGTCAATCGATGACGCAATTCGGGCACTGTGAATAGGGACACGATTTGATCGAAATGAAGAACCTCCATTAGTGGACAATGATGGAAAGTTCGAAGATATTTTTTTCCTCCCCCCCTAGGTACGGGATTAAATCGAAAAATGGCTATTTCTGGTCTCTCTTCATTAAGCTGCGTTTCTTTCCGTTTAATAAAGCTTGAAGAAGCAAGAATTCAAGGAAAAATGGGGGACCTCAAATGTCATTGGGGATCAAAAGTGCCTCTTTAACGAGCAAAAAACGAATTTTTTTATTATTCTGGTAAGATGCTTACGTTGAATAAAAATTTATATGACCAAGGGAAAAAAATTTTAAGAATTTGCATAATTTATTTTTTTCATCTCTTTTCCTTGAGCCATAAGCATTGTAGAAATGTTGGGTTATTTAAAAGTTCAATACACTGCCACTGAAATTCGACAGGCATTATATTTTATTATGATGAGAGGAGCTTAACAAGTGTAAAGGACAGTACATGGACAGTACTTTTTCGTACTCAGGCATTTGCAGATGAGCAAGTGTACTCGGACAGGAATACTTTTTGTGTCAGTTTAATGGTGAAAGTTTTAAAAGCAAGCTTCATTATTATTATTAACTGACACCATAGTATCTCACAATTTTAATTAATGAGTCGTTATTTTAGAAATAGCTGAATATCTTTCTACCCATTTTCCGGGATTCATTGAAATAGTCAGAAGAGGGCTCAATATATCTTTCTACCATGTTTTAAAAATACTGTTTTTCTAAAACTTTCACAAAATCATTGGAAAGGGAACGTTTGAATTTTCCATCATTACTAAAGTCTACATTTACCTGGGACAAGAAATCGCCATGGATGGCAACATTCTGAATGAAGTTAACAGACGAATTAGAACAGCATGGAATGCTTTTGGCAAGAATAACATTATCTTGAAGAGCAACATGCCACTTAGCTTGAAACAAAAAGTTTTCAACCAGTGTGTTTTACCAGCACTCACCTACGGAGCTGAAACATGGACTTTATCAAGGAGGACAACACAAAGACTACAGACAACACAGAGAAGCATGGAAATATGTATGTTGGGAATTACAAGAAGAGATCGAAAATGCAACAGCTGGATAAGAAGCCAAACGAAGGTGATTGACGTCATCGAACGGATCAAACGTTCTAAATGGCAATGGGCTGGTCACATTGCTAGAAGACAAGACATTCTGTCATTCTGGATTGGTACCCTCGAGACTTTAAACGCCCAAGAGGACGACCCCATGCAAGGTGGCTCGACGAAATAAGGAAGGTGGCTGGTGTCAACTGGAAATCCAAAGCTTCAAACAGAGAAGAATGGAAGCGTTTAGAGAAGACCTTCATCCAGCAGTGGATTGCAAAGGGTTGACCGTGGTGATGACTAAAGTCTAAGAAATGACAGATGTAGAAGAAAAGAAGGACGAGACACAAAAACCTTGGAATTACAATGGCTAGAAGAAATTACTTCTAGCCACTGTACTTGGAATAAAACACAATTGAACACCGAGTAGTCAAAAAAATAAAGCTAACGTTTCGGATAGAGACTATCCTTTAGCAAAAAAATAAAAGTCTAAGAAAGCTATACTTACTGATCAAAAAATATACAATTCGCATTTGTATTAAAGCTTATACGAACCGCTTCGTGTAATATGAAATAGCTGGGTGGATCGACGTGGATTTTACAAGAAGTGCTGACTTCCGTGCTCTTTGGTCTAATTGGAACTTTTCCTCCGGGAAAAACCGCGCAAATACGGCAAAGTTGAAAGGCAGGGCTATCTCGCCACCACATTTCACACATTTTCATTAGGATTGAGATCAGATAACTTTGGGGAGGCCAAGAAATGCCAGGTAATTCGTATCACGTCCTTGGAGATATGTCTGCACGGTGTTCGCCTTTAAGATAAAATTGTTGCTATATTCATGGATGGCATACGATTTTTTGTCGCAATACATCATTATTTCGCTAAACAACTTTGTCTCTAGCTCTTTTATTCCAAAGATTCATATTTTTAGCCGCCACGTGCACTTTTAGGGATATATAATTAAGATAAATGCATGAAGAAAAAAAAACATTTACTCTTCCGAAATAGAGCCAATCTCCTGCCTTCCCCTGAGTAATCGAAAAAAAATCTTGGAAACAATTGATATCCTATTAATATTGGATTTTTATCGATTTATTTTTTTCTTTTATCTTTTGCTTTAAAGTTCAGGGTATTAATTTCAGTCCCATTCTCAAATGGAACGTCAGCGCAATCGTTTTCTTTTGATGTTTTACCTGGCTGAAATGCTAATGTATTATGAACAGGTCTCGCTTTAATCATCAACTGAATAATTTATTATAGTGTCCCGATTGCCATCTAGATAGCGTCACAAATCTTATTAATGTAATTAGCTCCATTCGATTTGGGAGGTTTATCAGATTGAAGCTTTAAGACCATGACAAATTGAATGCTAATTTATATCCATCACCTCATTTTTATTCTTATGTGATGCACGCAATCTGTTAGGCCATTTCACTAATGTTGTTCAAGAAATAGGCATTGCAAAGCCAAAATTGTTCACGAATGTCTACTTATTATGCTAGAAGATTAAGAGTCATTAATAAGAATGAAAGACTGACAAAAATTTATTATTTTTGGTATTTATTATTATTATTATTATTATTATTATTATTATTATAGTAACCTCCCAAGGAGTAGTTTTAAAAGTGGCGTATGCCAACTGAGTCCCTTGTAAGTTCATCAATTATTTTTGATGGTCAATGGAATGTCATTCCACATGATAATCGCATTACAGGGGAATTTATTTCATTCCAAGCGAAAAGTTTAACGAGTATGTTAACTTTATATTTCCTTGTACATTTTATTTGGGAATCGTCAAGTAACCACTTTTTAAAAAATGCAGTGGATAAGCAGTCTCAGCGATAGCTTTAATCAACTCTTTGATATTTTCACTTTCTATATGGTCGCTAACTTAGGAATTCCAAAGTGATTGCATTTTCCCGTAATAGAGCCATATTCATCAAGGAAAATATTTGTACGAATTAGTTGATTATAAGCTAACTTATAGGGTTAATTTTTAGTTTTAAAAACAGCAATATACTTATTTCTAAGATGAGAGAAATAGTTTCGGTTGAGAAATCGATAAAACGAAATAACTGATAATTCATATTTATTTTTTTAAGACGAATATGCATAGTTAATTTAATTATTTGATACCGTTTCGTCGGTATTTTTTTTAATATTACGAAATCGTATTTTAAGTACCTTCTTATTAGGCATCTTTCCCTCTTGAGACAGGAGCGAGAGAATCAAGAATGGAGTGAAATGTTTACTGTATTAGTTCTTTCGGAACAAGATGTAATAATGAGCCCATTGGATTTTAATGAGAAGAGGCCAAAAAGGATCAATACTGACGAACAAAAAGCACCCATAAGATGGAGATAGGTCTGTCGTAATGTTTACGTAATCGTTGATTGAAATCGATAGATTTATCCAGATGAGAGAAGCCAGCGACAGAGAGAGTAAAGAGGAGGGGGAATGAGACAGAAATAGCTGCGCCATCATTCGATTAGGAATTCCTAATTGGAATTTATCGATTACTGGAAACACTTATTTTTTGTTCTAGCTTATCGCTTGGACTTCTTTATTTCATTTTCCTTTTATTTCTGCAACTTTACAATTAAACACAGACAAACACCATTTAACAATGCTCTATAGCTTATTCCTTTAAATTTAAGTTTGTATTCATCAAGCAAACGACCCTAGGGTGCCATCCCTCCGAGAAAATTTCCGGTGACCGTGTCGCTTACTTGTGACAAGAAAATTTAATTAATTAAGAACCGGGACTAACTGATGCAATTATCGTCTCCCTTTCTCCACTAGTGTCGGTGTAATCAATTAGAAAGAAGGCATTTCTGGTGGGAGAGGTTCCACGAAGGGGAAGTGTTCATCCGCCCGCCCACCCGCACACACACACATACGCACAGAGAGACGAATACACACCCACCCACACACACACAGAAGCACATGCGGACAACAAAGGGTTAAGTGCAAAACTTCCCCACTTAACAAGGCGAAATCCGATCGGTCGAAGCGGCTCGGCTAATCACATCCAAAGTGGCAACATTAATAAACATTAGCTTCGCGCACTGGCTACTGTAATCAACGTCGTTGGAAACATCGATTTCTCATCTTCTTCTCCCTTAAATCTAGCCTATTGGCAGCCAATCAGATGATGGTGAAATCGTGTTCGAGGCTCTATTGATTAGGTTATATCCTCTTCCACTTTACTGTGGTCTATATTTTTCTTTGAAACTCAATGAAGCCTGCTCGTGTCAGCATATTGAATAAGCAGCAGCCTAAACCATGAAGAATATGGTTTCAGAATAACTATAAAAACGCAAGCAATTGTAAAGCTTTTTAATGAAATCATTTTTATGTAGGCATGATATACACGCACTCTTCATTGTAAAGAAATTTCTGTATATTTCGACATATTTCTTGGGGCTTTATAGGAAGTCAAAATGATTATAGTTTTATATGGTTCATTTAAAGTGGCAAATTTTTTCAAAAAAAAACGCTATTGTTGAACAGTGAGGTTAAACATTATCAGCAAGTTTATGAGAAATTTGAGTGTGTGAAGCAACATAAGAATGGAATAAAGAAAGTCGAGACTCCACTTGTTCACCTGAAGAAAAATTTATTCCGTATAAACGTACGTTTCAGTGATCGTAATCAGTATGCTTCATTATCCAATCAACAATCGAACAGTGCAAGGAAAGAGTCCAAAAGCAGTGCTTCCACTATCACACATGCCCAAATAGTGTTTAGGAAAGAAGCCAGATGAACCCTGATAAGTCATTCGAAGGATAAAAGGGAGTCCTTCTTAGTAAGACGAGAAAACAGAGTGTAGATTGAAGAGGAGACGAGGAGGAGCTAAGGGATCCACTATTCTGGAAAAATGGCTTTTGGAATGTCATCGAGAATATAGCGGGGCCTAGGATGCCTGTGTGAACTCCTTATAGTGAGCGAGAATTCTAGTATGCCAGCAGTCAGTGGCTTTTTAAGTTTTTCATCTTCTGTTTTTAAGTTCTTCAAGGACTTTTAGACATACCGATATTTAACGACTAATAAGAAAAAAAGACTCTTTAACCAACCACAACAGAAATTAATTACGGATATTAAAAACTCCATAAAAAACTGCCCTAATATTATTCCGAGCAATTTAGCTTCTTCTCTTGTCATATCCAACCCTAAGATGCCCAAATTATACGCTCTCTCAAAAATCCACCAAACCTGCGACCCATTGTGTCCAACATACAGTCCCCTATGTATAACATTTCCATATTTTAGCTAATTATTTTAAAACCCTGAAATTATCTTCTTTAGACAGTTCCATCAAAAATAGTGTAGAATTAGTCAACAAGCTTAAAAAGTAGAATTAACCGAACGCCAAATTTTGGTTTCTTTTGACATCGAGTCTCTTTTCCCTAACGTTCCAATCCCCGAAACCCCTTTACAATTTCTATTCGATATTTTAACCAAAAATGGTATTAAGCAAAACTTGGCTGACGAATGGTTAGCTTTAACCAGATTATGTGTCAACAATAGCGTTTTTCAGTTAATTAAATTCTGTTGTGGTTAAAGAGTCATTATCATTATCCACATCCATTTTGTTGATTTGGTTTTAATTCAATTGTGTTACAATATTTTTTTTTGTATTTAAGTTTATTATCATTTATTTATTTATTTATTTATTTTGGTTAAAAACTATTCCAAAAAACGTTACAATCGTCCATCCAAGGCCAGTATGGCCGTAGGCCAACGGGGTAGGTCCCTGGATGGGGAACATGAGACAATGTAAAATAGTATTGTAATATATTATGTTGAGGGGGTGAGGTGGGAAGGGGAAGGGGATAGTTAGATAGGTGGGTGTGTTAAGAAATAATTCTTTATACGGGTTTTAAAGGTTGCGATATTTGGGGACATTCGGAGATCTGGTGGAATAGAAGAACCAGAGTCTATTGCCTGAGACAGAGATGCTTTTGAGTTCGTAAGTATGCTTTATACACGTGTGCTATTTGCAAGGAGGCTGAGTATCGAGTGTTGTAAGGAAGTGCGTTATTGATGTAAATAAGGGTTGAGGGAGGGAGATTAAAATGTGATTGTTGAGTATATAAAGATCTTGTATATAAAGATTGCTAGGTTTATAAAATAGAGTTGTTGAATGGGTGTGATACCCACTGTGGTAAAAAGATGAGAGACAGGGGCTGGTTTGCGTAGTTTTAATAAAATTCGAACGAACCATTTTTGAAATCTGAATAAGCGTAAAAGATTATGATTAGTGGTCGAACCCCAGAATTGAAAGCCATAAGTTAGTGAGGAGTGTATTATAGAATAGTAAGAAGATTTTTGGGGGAAAGAAGTGGAGACGGGAGAAAAGTCCTAAACGCTGGTTAAGAGTTGAAGCTAAAGAATTGATGTGGGTATCCCAAGAGAGGTTATGAGTTAAGTGAATGCCTAGGTATTTAAAGGATTTGGGTGGGGTAATCTGTTGCGAGTTGTAATATAGCGAAAATTCGTTCGTGTCAAATTTTTTATTGCGTTGATGGAAGATGACGTAAGTGGTTTTGCTAAGGTTGAGGGACTGATGATAGAAGTTTGTCTAGGATTGAGTTAAAAGAATCCTGTATTGTACATAGCGAGGCGTCGGCATAGTATGGAGGAAAGATCATTTATAAAAATATTAAATAAAAGCGGTGATAAGATGGAACCTTGGGGGACTCCAATATTTTTCGGGTGATTGTGGATCAGGATTTATTATGAAGGTGGAGGGTGCATTGTCTATTTGTTAAAAAGCTTGAAAGCCAGTCAAGAGGAGGGCCACGTTATGTTGAAATGTTGGGATAGTTTGTTTTTTATTACTACTGTTTATTGTTTCTTTTTGCATTTTTTCCAAATAATTTTTTCATACCGATATTTGCCAATGTGAGACACACTGAAGTCATCAGAGATGGAATAATTCTTTCAAGTTGGGTGATGATTATTTGGTAACGTTTTGAAAGGTTTGGATGGTATCTAATTCTTCCATCTGGATTTACACAGGCATTCCATACAGCACAAAAGTTTACTATCCACTCACTCTAAGGACGCTGCTGCTCTCCAGAAGTGCAATTAAGCTAATTCATGTTTTGCTTTCTGTGGCTTGTTAAGGGCATGAGAGACATAATAATCATTCCAATTTAGTTTGGTATCTATTGCCATTCCAAGATATTTGTAATTTTTCACTCACTCAAGCTTTTTACCAGATAAGTAGAGGGGAGCTTTCTGCGCATTTTTAGTAATGAACATCTTTCTCCAATTTACAATTTACAATCAGCAGGGTACCAGTCAGAAAGCGCCAACGCAGTCGATTTCTGATTGCTGGTTTTCCAATTGGTTATTTATGGAAACCAGTAATTTTTTCCAGTTCATTAAACTTTAAAGCCCTCCCCCCTGTCTTGGTTCATTAAATGATTGAGGGGGAGGGGGGTTCAGAGATTTCCAAGAATTCCAAAAAATTGAAAGATCTATAATTTTCCATATTATGCAAAATCTTGGAATTTCCTTTAATGGTGGCTTGTCCGCTGGTTAAATTATGATGGACAAATTTGTGACTTAGCTAATGTGTTCATTGATTCTGATCTCCATCGTTCTTCATCTTCCTTTGCTTTCCATCTTCCTCTGCTCTAAAAGTTTAAGGTCACATGAGCCTCATTTTATCTCTCTTCAGTACAGGGATTCAGTAAATCTCTGATCAGTAAATCTCTGATCAGTACAGGGATTCATCTTCTCTTTCATGGTTCCTTGATCTATAATGTATAAGATTTTTTACTTCTCATGATCTTCTTGCTTTTGAATGCAATATGGCTAATTCGAAATCTTTGCAAATTCTCCCATTTCAATAGAGGTCTACAGTAGGGTGGGCAGACCTATTTCCTCTTTTCTTTTTGTGCGTCTCTTTTTTGTGGGTGAATGGAGTCTCGATCTTCCTTCTTCCGTTCTTACACGATAAATATCCACAGTCCTTCAAGGTTATTTTTCTGTTTATTATTAATGTGAAGAGACATTTTAGACACTATATATATAAATTTGAGTGAAAATTCTTGCAAATGCAACTCTTAATCATATAGAAGGCTATGGGGGTTTGAGGTCACTTACTGAGAGGTAGTGGGGGTAAGCGTCTTCCACTTTGTCGCGAAGGGGCGGTCATGGCAGTGACCGTGACTTGACGGTCGTTGTCGCTCCCTCCGACTAATATCTGAATCTGGAAAAGAGAAAAGGTCCGTGTTAAAAATAAATGCAACAATAAAATCTTGGGTGAGGGAAAAGAAGATGTAAGTTCAACGAAGAAAACAAATTATGCATTCGGTTGAAAAGAGATGAAAAGGAAAATAATGTGTAACCGAGTTCCTCAGTGGAAATTCATATTTAGGGTCCAACTGAAATCCGTTTGCGGTTATCCATGTTTAAACGAACTGCAGCATATAAAAGAAAGTTACCTATAGGGATTATCTCTAGAAGGCACGAATTGCCAGCTCGGTGGGCTTTCCAATTCTCGAGCCGCGGTTTCGAGTCCCGCTGTAAGGATGGGCGTTTGTGTTTGTCTTCGATTGTTAATAATCACGTGAAAGGGCGTAAATGGCATTGTAGTCGCGTCCAAAAATCTAAATAACCAATCATCCGTAAAAATACGAGCCGCAATATCACTCCCTGGGATAAAAATAAGAAATATAACAACTTTTCACAATTAGATTAAAAAGTTGTAAAGAGACTTAAGTTAAAATTATTTTTATCGCTTTTTGTTAGTGAAGTAAATAATTAGTTACACTTTTATTTACTGACTTCACTTAAAGTAGAATCGTTACACCTGCATTCTAGCGGCTTGAAAATTAATAGTGGTCTGCTTGGAAATTTTTTTGGTTAGTTTTATTTATTTATTTATTTATTTATTTATTTTTTGATATATCGAGGACCTCTATCCTTTGTTTCGTTAATCAATTGCGAGTTTTTGAAATGTGTCAAGGAATTATGAATAACCTTGTACTGTATTTGATTTACACTTTAAAGAACATTTTTGTACTGTTTAACTTAACCTAATGAATGAAGTGAACATTCCCTGAGAGGTTTTGAGGGCGCCGGCTCCAAAAGCGTTCTTCATTGGCTTTTAAAGTGAGTGGCATTTCCAAAAGCTTTTGGAGCGAGCGCTCACTTTATTAACGTTTTAAATTTCTTATACCAATCATACATACCCTGTGTTGCCAGAAATATCCGGACACCCCTTCGAAATGTGATGGCTCCTAGATATAGTCAGCAGTTTCTTCAGTGTTAGACAGGCATTAGCGCTAGCGAAAATAATACAATGAGCCGTTCCGAAGAGCTTAGTGACTTCAAACGCGGATGTTACATGTGCAACAAGTCTGTCCGAGCAATTTCTACCCTATTGGATGTGCCTCGTTCCACTATCAGTAATGTAATCCTCATGAAACAACAACAGCCCAAGAACGGACAGGTAGACCAAAGATAATGACAGACAAGGACCGCCGAACGCTGAAACGCGTTGTGCGCACAAATCGAATGTCTTCCGCTGAATCACTGGCTAACGAATTCCGGCTTCAGAAAGCATGGCCAGCACTAGAACTGTCCGCAGAGAATCGCATGCCAAGGGTTACCATGGTTGTGCACAGCCAACAAGCCCAACATTAGTAACATCAATGCCAAGCGCCGGTTGGGGTAGTGCAAAGCTCGACGCAACTGGACTCTGGACCAGCGGAAACGCGTGCTTTGGCGTGATGAATCATGTTACACCAACTGGCAGTCCGATGGAAGAGTTTGTGTCTGACGGACGCCTGGGGAACGCCTCCTGCGCTAATGTGTTGTGCCAACTGTGAAGATTCGTGATGGAGGCATCATGCTCTGAGGATGCTTCTCGTGGTTTGGACTGAGTCCCTTGCTTCCAGTGAAGGGAAACCTGAACAGTGCACGGTATAAAGACATTCTGGACAATTCAGTACATCCAATATTGTGGCAACAATTCTGGAGCGGCCTCTTTTCTGTTTCAACATGATAATACCCCAGCTCACAAAGCGAAGTGCCTAGAAGAATGGTTCCATGACACGAATGTTGAAGAAACGTCCTGGCCCGCTCAGAGCCCTGATTTAAATCCAATCGAAGCTCTTTGGGATGATTTGGAACGACAATTGCGAGCCAGACTGAATCAGCCAACATCTAATGCTGACCTCGCCAAAGCACTTAAGGAGTGAAACGCGATTCCTGCAGAAACTTATCAAAAACTAGTCGAAAGCCTCCCCAGCAGAGTGCACACTATCATCGCAGCGAAAGGAGGTGCAACGACATATTAACCACGTCATAATAAAACGTTGTTTCTTTATGTGAATGTGTCCGGATACTTCTGGCAACATAGGATAGATTTCCTGCCTTTTCCGAACCATGATCGAAAATGCCTTTGCACAATGGTAACTCTGTCAAGAACAAAAAAAAACCCTTTGTCTGATGCCGATGCTTCCATTTTGAATGACACACTTGATCGCCTACATCACCACCAAAATGGTAGGGAAAAGACTTCATTCCTATACTAAAAGCCACTGCAAGGTTTATCGTAGTATCTTTTATATTTTTATACATTGTTGAACCTGTAAAGCTTCCACGTGTTTTCTTGGTGTGGAAACTCTCGCAGCTCTGTACTGCTAACAATAACCCTATTACATTTAATTAATACTTTTGCTTTGACCAAGAATAGACATGTTTAGAAAATGAGACATTGTCCATCATTAACAGACATGAAACGATTAGATGATTGCATGAAACTGTTAATTGCGTAACCTTTCTAGTTTCAGGGTGCATAAAGAAATCATATTTGATTATATGAGCACGTGTAACGTAAACAGATTGTATATGTACAAAATTAACCAGATATCGCATTCATTTAGAAGTCCATCTGGGCGCGATCAAATGAAAAACTTAGTCAAGCAAGCGTAAAAGTAATAAATCAAAAGAACGTTTTCCCTAATTATCCCGAAATGTGTGTAATAATGAGAACTGTTAGATCGCCAAATGCATCTTTTTAAAGCGCCGTTGTAATTAAATATCGCACTGTCTTCGTCATTAAGAGACCCGACTTAATTAGAAAAGTTGATGGCCGGTCATCGAAAAACATATAAATAAGAAAATTCCTTATCAATACAACCTCAGAAAATGGAAAGAATAGACAAACTAACGGCGAAGTATAGAACTAACGTTTTTTCTTATCATTTTTGCCCCCGTTTTTGTAATTGAATGGGAATTAATCGACGAGTTTATTGTAATGGGATTAATCGCTAAACGCGAATCAGCAGAGCCAGAGTTGAATGAAAAAGCAGTAACAGTTCATAATTAATATTCGCTAAACTGTTGGAATCGAAAAGAAGTAATCAACACTTAGAACTGAAGCATGAATCTGTAGCTAGTCCCCTAAATTCTCAGATTTGGCTTTCTTCCTTAAAAACTCTATATTTATCACAACTTTTTCGGTGAATGTATAGCTTGCTGTATGAAAAAAAATTTTCAAAGAATTTTTATTCGCATTATGTCGACTTCTGAGACTTGACAGACCTCCCTCCGTTCCTGCGTTGAACGACTGCGAAAAAGGATTTTCAGAATATTTTTTTTGCGCGATCAAAAATGGAATTCGAAGGTAATTTTTAAATAATTTAACGCTCGTGCAGCCAAAGCTCCACAACGATCGGAGGAAGTTGAATCTAAAAATGGAGCAAGAAAATACGAGCTTAACAGTTTAAAAAAAAGTCTCATTTGTTAATTGCACCAAAATAACCAATTGTTCTTAAAGTTGAATTCTAATTTTTCGTCTAAACTGAAGTAATCAATAACTGAAAAATGAGCCTAGGAGAATTTTTCACGCCATATCTTCGGATATTAATAAATAAATAAATAAATAAATAAATAAATAAATAGAGAAAAATAATAAAGAAGAAACTTACACGGCCTGGACTCGAACTAGGGTCCTTCGTGTTACCATCCCGATGCTATTACCACTATGATTCTTTACTATTTTTCTTTATTTATTTATTGAAGTAATTGACTAATTTTCCTCTCTGAGTTGATATCAATATCTTTTTTTTTGTTATGCGTGCATGTACTTTTAATAAAATAAAATACGTATATTCAATAAAAAATAAATGCCATCAAAAAAAGGAAAAAAAGTGATCCTCCGTCTTAAGATGCTAAAAAAATATTAAAAACTAGAAGCGAACCCACCCGATTGTATAATTGGGAAATGACCCATTGTTAGATTTTTTCTTTGTTGTGACAACGTCCACCGTCGCTGATTTTATACAGGGTGTCTCAGAATTCATTGTACAAACTTCTAGGGGAGTTAGTATGGGTGATTCTAAGCAAAAAAGTTCCTATGAACATGGGTCCGAATTTGAACGATAACTGAGATATGAGCAGAAGTAAAAATACCGCCACCAAGATCAACAAGTTAATAACTCAGGTTCTGTAAAGCCTAGATTAATGAAATTTGGGGGAATAACAGCGTACAAAAAACTGTGTATACCGTTATAATTTGATCGAATTCCAACAAGAAGTTTCCGAGTTATTCATTCAACATTATAACACGTGTTCACTTGTGAGTACTAACTAGCACTTGTTACAATTTTGATTGTGTAACTCGGAAACTTCTCGTTGGAATTCAATCAAATTTTAACGGTATGCACAGTCTTATGTACCCTGTTATTCCTCCAAATTTCATTAATCTAGGCTATACAGAACCTGAGTTATTAACTTGTTGATCTTGGTGGCGGCATTTTTATTTCTGTTCATATCTCAGTTATCGTTCAAATTTGAACCCATGTTCATATGAACTTTTTTCCTCAGCATCACCCATACTACTTCCCCTCCAAGTTTGTACAGACCGTTCAGATACACCCTGTACAAATGATATAAATGATATGGTATGAGTTTAAAGATGTTTTTTTTCAAATAGGAAAACAGATTGGCAATTTCAAAAAGGTAACCGTTTTCCTCAGAAATAATAGCCATAATAATAGTCTTATATTCAATTAATATTTGAATAGTCGCATGTATAAAAAAGAAAAACTTCTAACCACAGAAAAAAGCATTCGAGATATAAAATGCCGGATGTATTTTTGTGGTTAGAATATTTTCCTTCCACGGGGTAATAAGTGGAACTCATCCTCATGCTCCTCGAACCATGCACGACAAATTTTGATCACGTGGCATGTGGCATTATCCTGTTGAAAGATGCCATCATTCGCAGAATACAAAGTTGCCATGTAGGGATGCACCTGCTCGACAACGATGGATAAGTATGCACAGCTATTGACGGTACCTAGCATAAGAAGTAATGGACCCAAAACATGCCACGAAAAGATGCCCCAGACCATTACACTGCCTCCTTCAGCTTGTTGCCGCCCAACAATGGTTTCGGGTAGTTTGTGTTAATGTGTAATATGATGCCTACACATAATTGCCTTTGATAATGATGCACTGATCTCAGAGCGTAAGAAGCAAATGGTGGCTTCAGTGTTGAAAATCCTGTGTTGCATACGGATCCTTTTTCCACGATGTTCTGCACTTCCTTGTCGTAGGTGAACCGATGACCTGTCAGTGATTTTTTAAGGGGCCGAAAATATGGGAGGCACATCGGGAGAGATATCGGGGCTGTACGGAGGATGTTTGAGGACTTCCCATCGAAATGTTTCCTGCAGGTGAAGGGTCTTCTTGGCCACAAGTGGCCTAGCGTTGCCCTGGAGCAGCACTATCCATTTCTAGAGCTTCTTTCTGCGCTTGTTTTCGAAAGCCCATTTCGGCTTCAGCAACAACGTGTTGCAGTATCGTTCAGCGTTAACTGTTTCACCCCGTTCAGAGTGAGCCGTTTTTGGAGCCGGGATGATGCTTCATCTATCAAACAGATTTAAAAAAAACTTTGTCTCCCGCCCTTTTTCCTCCTGCACAACAAACGTTTACTCTGCTCATAGGTTTAGTTGTGATATACGGCTTTCCTGATTATATTTTCAAGGGCTGTCTTCACGCGATTCTTCAATATCTGACAGACATATTTACCAACTTCGAATAGATACAATGAAGTGAAAGTCTCCTTTTCATTTGGGCCCACCATATATATAATTAAAGATTTCAGAATTAATAATTATTGTTTTAACAAATAATATAAGTTCATTTTAAAAGAAACAACTACAACTTTAGCACAAGGTAGTAAAAAAAGTAACTTTAAAAACCACTGTAGTTTTAATGGCTTTGATACGTTTACTTTTCACCTGTAAAACTCCCCTACCCTCGTCTTCTGCTCTACACGTTATTGTTTTTTGTTGGGTTTTTTTATTATCTAAGATTTCTTTTTATTCATCTCCGATCTTTCTGCTCATGGAATCAGATTTCCATTCCATTTGCAGAAAAAAAATTGAATAAATTAAGAATTAAATTGGGATCAAAGGTCTCAGAGAAAGCTAAACACAGAATATTAATTTATCATTTATTTTTGCAGAAACATTTTGTATTTACTTAATTACAATGTATTTTTTTTCCTATGAAATTTCATTCAAAAATCTGTTTAAAGCTGATTCTATTTGTCCTTTTCTTTCATAACATTATGTGTAGAGACATTAATAATAATTCCACAAAAATTTGGATCCAAACTCGATTACATTTATAAATTTGATTTTCTTCGCAAGTCATTTTCTTTCACTCACTACCTTTCAAAACACTTCCATTAAGGAAGTCTAAAACACAACATTAATTATTCAAATCTCATTATGTTACAAGGGTTGCCATTTTCACTCTTTTTTTGCTTTTATGATTCCTTTTAAAGAGTCGTGTTTTTGTCACACACCATCGTTTCTATCTAATGAAATTTTCGCTGAAAGAGCCTCGGTGAATCCCGTTACATTTCAATAATTGCCTTTCAGAACGAACGGACCAAACAAAGAGTGAAGCCTTCTCCACAAACTACACAAATAATTCCAGGACTAAATCCCACCCGAAAGGTTAATTTCCTTGTAGCCATTTTATTTTACTTTTTCCTAGAGGAAATTATTTAAATCATCTCGAAAAAGTATAAATCACTATCTTAATATTACTTTTTATATATAATAGTTTTATAGCCTTTAAGCTATATTCTGGTAGCCAATAGAATGTGTATAAAAATGTGCGAAGACGTTTATCCATTTCCAGACTAATACTGACTAAATAATTAAGTGGGCCAGAAACTGTAGACAATAACTACAGTACTAGGACAGAAAACAATAAGGATAGTAAAAACTATTATTCTCGGTGACTCATATGTACAGTCATCAAAGGGGAATAATCTACACTTGAATTTTTCTCTAAGTTTTACTGTTTCAATATTAATTTATTTTTAATAATTTAATATTACATTTAGATTTAACATTATTAAGATTATTAAATTTAAATAATTATAATTAAAAAAGGTATTAAAACAACACATTAGCATGAAATGTAATATTAAGAATTAAACTCGTGTGGATTATTTCCTTTGGTTGACTGTACATTTCGTAGGCTGTCATTATCGTTGGAACTATCACGAGAACTTCAGACTGCTGCATTTATAATGGAATTTACGCAGAATCGAAAACGAATCGAGTTCGCCGAAATTCTCCGCAATTTGATCACAGAGCTATAAATTTGTGAAAGAGAGTCCGATCGAAACGTTGTTTCATCCTAACAAAGGATCTTCTCGGATTAATAACGATATTGTTGTCTGGGCAAAGGAAATAAGTTGTAGCTTTCTCTTCGTTTTATATCTCTGAAATTGAAGATTTTTATTACATTCCAGCAATTCTTTATACCGTGTGTTTCAAAAGTTCCCGAACGCAGAAGATGACTTTCCCTGTATAACGTACTGTTGTGCAGGTATGCTGAAGGACTGGTAGACAGGAATCACTGTCTCTCAACCTCTTTTTCAATTAACGGATGCTCCCAGTCGTTACGAATCCCGCTATTTATTTTACATAAATGCAAATGTACGCGAATATGAGAGTGAAATAAAAGGTTAAAGTAAAAAATACTAGAAGTTTTATTTATAAAACCTACGGTATACAGTATTAAGCTTATACTGGTACAGTAAAAAGCGTTTATTGCGTGAAAACAAACAAATGAAATACAGTATGCAAGAACGAGCAGAGATGGTTCTCCTGCTGTCATAGGTTAGGCTTTCCCTACATACAGAAGGGGCAATTCGGGAACTTTTGAAACACACGGTAATTAGTAGTTAGCCTACTTCTTGTGAGTACAAACTTTTGATTTCACTGCAGCGTACAAAAACAGCGAATTTCAAAAGAAAGTATTTCTCTAAAAAAAAAAATTTATTAAGAAACGCGTTTTCTTTTATTTCGATAAACTGTGCTGAAAATCATTTGTAAGGAAGAAAAATACGCAGTTTATAATTTAACACAAAAAATAATGAAAACTCCATTATATTGTTAAACATATGTTGGCTGTTTTTATAAGATTTAAAAATAGACACTTAAAGCATATCTTGCTATAAGATTATAAGTGAATACATGCAAAAACCACATAGATTTGTATTTAATAAAAATTAATTAAATTATTTATTTAATTAATTGAAATATGCCATGTACATCAACATTTTAAATTTGATTTGAATATAAAGTTTGCTTGCAATAATGATGAATTTCAATAATATTTACTACATTTAAAAATGTCATGTAGTCTCATCTTTTCAGGTTAAGAGCACATGGCTTCAAATTTCATACCATAAAGCAAAACCGGAGAAAGTCAGTGCAATCTTACATATTTTCATTTTTCTTCATCTTCTTTAAAAGGTAAAACAATAGAAAACTAGCACGCTACACTACTAAAGCTAGGGTTAATGTCTAAATGAAAGGTACTCGATTGTACTTATTGGTTACCTGAACAGCAGGGTTTTCACTCATTGCGCGGATACGGAGACGACACTTAGCTTCGGGTTTCCTCTCCTCATCTGCTCTTAGCCATCTTTCGAGCGAGCGTGCTGCACGCGACGAACTCCTGTATTACGCCTATTCTCCTCTCCCCCGCGCCCACAGGGGTCTTTAGAGGCCCCTCCTCTCATCTAGTTACTCGGATTTTTCCTCCATTGCCCTCGCCGCGTCTCCCACTTTCAAGAAAAGAAAAAAATCCGGCGGCGACGAAGAAAAAAGGGAAACCCCTGAAACCCGAGGTCTTTCGGACGTGATGTTGTGCACGCAACACCTATTGTTCGACGGCCCTTTCGTGCGAATTATGTTCCCTTTATACTTTATTTTTTCTCTAGTGGAGGCAGTGACTCCTAAGAGCAACAAATAAGGGGAGGAGAAGAGCGATTACGTGCGTTTAAGAAGAAAACGTTAAAACGATTGGAAAAGTTGTATACAATCCGAAGATTGATGATGCTTACTCTTCATTAGCCTGGCATTGATAGGAATAAATGATAAATTAATAATTTAAAAATTCAGCATACAGCTTTAATGAATATAAATAAAAAATAACTTGAAATGGTGGAAAGGTTCATTCCCACTTTATCATGGAAAGGAAAAAAACTGAACATTTTTTGGAGAGGGGGGGGAGGGGGGGAGGTTAAAAACCCTTTATAACTCAAAATTTGTTCATCACAGACAAACTAAACATTTACAAAAGTTATTCGGCTCTGAGAGAGGTATGAATGTTTCAGCCATGTCTTAAAAAATTAATATCTCTAAAAAGGTTTAACCAAATTTAATGAAAAATACGTCAATGTATATTTTAAGGAACCCTCTAAGTATGTATTATATTTTTAATGAAACGTTGGGAGGGGGGATTGGCGGGGGTCCAATAATAATTTCAAAATGGCTCATCAGAACCAAACAACTCAAAGGAAGTTCGTCTTAATGTGAGGAGTCCAGACATGCCGAATTTGTTGAGTTTGGTTCGCTGGTTTGAACGCTACAGCCATTTCTTCATTTTTAGAAAAGAATTAATAGCTCCAAAACGGCTAGGCAATTGTCAGGAGAAAAAAAAACGTCAGTGCATGTTTAAGGAACCCTCAAATATGTATTAATCTTTTAATGTAAAAGAAATAATTTTTTTCTGTTGGGGAGGGAGGTGCATTTTAAATTTTTCTATTGAGGGGGAGCTGCGTCATAAAAAATACGTCAAGGCACAGTTTAAGGTACCCTCTAATAGTGTATTAATTTCATTTGGATCTGCTTTTTGCCGTTTCGGAGGGGTGATAGCTGCACAAAATTGATCACATACATACAGGTGGGATTTTTTTTTTTCAAAATTTCAACATATCTTCTCGAATCATGAGTTTTTAAGTCGATTTCAGAAACAAAATTTTGATTTGGGAGAACGAATACATAGGCCTTCACTCTTAGAGAGTGTAGGCCAATTAATAAAAATTATTTTAAAAACTTAGCATAGAGCTTTAATGAATAAAACTAAAATATTTGTAATGGCGGAATGGTACATTCGCATAGGCCTCCCAATTTAACATGAAAAAAAATTGTTTTTGTGTGGGGGGACAGAACGGGACTGGGGAGAGGGGGTCATAAAAAAAACTTTATAATTCAAGAATGGCTAATCAAATCCAAACTATTCATTAATAGATATAATTCGTCTCAGTGAGAGGAGTCCGTACATGTCGAATTTATTGTGTTTTGTACGCTGGTATGAATGTTACAGACATTTCTTTATTTTTATAAAAAAAATTAATATCTCTTAAAAGGCTTAACCAAATTTCATAAACAATACGTCAAGGCACAGTTTAAGGAATTCTCTAAATATGTTTTAATGTTTTAAATGAAAAAATAAATAAGTTGGGGGGGGGGCTTTGAGGGTGGGTTCATTACTAACTCCAAAATGACGTATTTACAAAAATTATTCGTCTCAATTAGAAGAGTCCGCGCATGTAGAATTTATTGACTTAGGTTGTATGAATGCTACAACTAGAACCATTTTTTTCATTTTTAGAAAAAAAATAATATCTCTAAAAATCTTAACCAATTGTCATAAAAAATACATCAAGGCACAATATAAGGTACCCTTTAAGTATGCATGAATTTTTATTTGATTCTGCTATTTGCCGTTTCGTAGGAGTTAGGGTCACTTACATGGACGTACATGCATACAGACGGATTTTTGTTTTTAAATTTCAATATACCAAAAGTATCCGGACATCCCCAAGTTCGTGATGTTCGTGTGGTCTCACCCTGTAGGATGCACGTGACAGTATGCATATTAAAGACACGACTCATCAGGTGGTATAGCAATTAGCATGCCAAAAGTCCTAGAATTATCCGACTTTGAGATTGGAATGATTGTGGGGTGCCACATTAGCGGGAAGTCACTTCGCGAAATTAGCGCTTTGACTGGGCATCCTCGCTGCACGATGTTGTGTACAAATACGAACACACAGGTGCAACAACGACAGCAAAACGTTCCGGGCGACCTCCACTTCTGTCGCCGAGAGACAAACGTGCTCTGTCTCGGGTGGTAATGAGGCATCGCAAAGACACCCTGCGGGACATCACTGCTGCCTTTGTAGGAGATCCAGACGCCTACTCGCCACTCGCAGCCCGTGGCCCATCAGTGCGCACAGTACAACGTGCCCTCCATGAGATTGGCTTCTGCGGGAGAGCCGGAAAGAGGAAGCCATTCGTCTCAAGGGTGAAAGCCGTTCGTCGTCTACGATGGTGTACGGAGCGTCGTCAGTGGACTAGTGATGATTGGGCAGAGGTCATGTGGATTGATGAAAGCCGCTTCATCCTCCAACGATCGTGTGTGGGTCTGGAGACGGCCAAACGAGAAATACGAACCAGAATGCTTCGTATTCACAGTGAAGGACTCTGTCGGTGGGGTCATAGTGTGGGCCAAGTTCTGACAGCAGGCGTGGAACCTATCATCGGTGTCGACATGCGACTGAATGCCCCACGGTACCAAGAGATGTTGGAAACGCACCTTCCTAGAGCGATGGTGGAGTTCTATGGTACCTCAACGGACTGCTTCTCCTAGTAGGACAATGCCCCATGTCACGCCGCTCGTTTAAAATAGGCATGGTTCGCCCGTGCGGACATCCGGTTATTGCCTTGGCCTGCGTTACAAAAAACTTTTTATAGGCATCACTTTCAGCGTATTATTAGACAATGTGTTGTTCTTCTCTCTCTATTGCCAATAATTACAACCGAGAATTAGCTGATCTACTAAGAACAGCCCGTCGTGTGCCCCGGTTAATCAGAACACAGTTCATTCAGATTATCTCGAAATCTGATCAGTGTTCATGTTTATCATCCCTTCTAGTAAATGTAAATAGTTATTTTTTGCAACACTGAACTATATTTATGCAGATAAATGGTGTTAAAAATAAACTGAGTTATCTTGCTCGTTTAAAACAAGTGATCAATGATCTCGAATAACGTTAAAAAAAAAAAAAAAAAAAAAAAAAAAAAAAAAAAAAAAAAAAAAAAAGACGAGCAATTTAGTTTCACCAGATATTTTTTTTGTTTAGTCTGAGCAATAAAACCGCTAAATAATTCTAAACTTTTACGAAATATATAAAAAATAATAAAAGGCATAATTAATTAATAAAAGGAAAATTAACTCATAAGAAAGATGATTCCCCATATTTAATGTTTAACGCGTTTCGCTTCATGTTTGCGTCTGTTTGTTTCCCACCTGTATATAAATCAAATCAGTTAAATCTAAGTTTTAAGGTGATTCAATTCTTTGTTAGATAATGTATTTAGCAGCTGCGACGTCAAATTTTAAACAAATTTTTTCCTCGCTGTATTCATTGCAGACTGAACCTTGATCCGACTAATACAAATCTCCTGTTTCTATTTATAGCACTCCCTTACAAAATCCACGAATGGAGAAAAGAAAAGGCAGAAAAAGAATGAGAGCGTGTATGATGAGAAGAGCAGAAAGGATCTCCAATACTGTAGAATTCTGTTCTAAAGAGACGCGTATAAAGAACTTTTTTTCTCCCTTTACCAATGGGCTTCGAACCAATTAAGTTGTTCCTCCGTTGCGCCCACTCAATAAAGCCGGCATGGCGTCTCCTTCGCTCCTGAATTATTCAACCGAGATTTTGCTTTGCTTCCAGGCTATCGGAATAAAAAATCTAGGGTATCGAATTCTCCGTCAAAAAACCGAAGAAAGAAAAATAAATAAATAAACTGAATCCAAGGAAAAGAGGGGACGGGGAGGAGCAGAAATATAATAATGTTGTGATATCAACCCAGGACGTGGGCTTCAGATAATTTTTTTTCTTATTATTGAACATCGACCTTCAAAACCCAAATAGAATAATAATTAGGAGTGAAAACTGCCTTCTAGCTCAGGCAATGTACCTACATTTTATCTGTTGTTGAGTATTTACATGGATTATTTTGTTATAACAACAAGATGCCGTTTTGTATACTTGGGTGACAGATTTAGCTCCCCCCCCCCCCACCTTTTCAAAATAAATAAAATGAATTTCTGAGATTCACTCAAACTCTATCGGATATTAACTTAAATTTACAATTCAGTTATTTACACGTTTATATATTTTGCAAAAGAATACAGGATGATTCAAATTCAGTGTACAAACTTTTAGAGGAGGTAGTATGGGTGATTCTAAGCAAAAAAGTTCATATGACCATGGGTCTGAATTTGAACAATAACTGAGATATGAACAGAAATAAAAATGCCGCCACCAAGATCAACAAGTTAATAACTCAGGTTCTGTAAAGCCTAGGATAATGAATTTTGGAGCATAATAGGGTACATAAAACTGTGTATACCGTTAAGATTTTATCGAATTCCAACGAGAAGTTTCCGAATTACGCAGTCAAAATTGTAACAAGTGCTGGTTAGTACTCACAAGTGAACACGTGTTATGATTTTGAATGAGTAACTCGGAAACTTCTTGTTGAATTCGAGCAAATTTTAACGGTATACACAGTTTTTAAGTAACCTGTTATTCCTCCAAATTTCGTTAATTTAGGCTTTACAGAACCTGAGTTATTAACTTGTTGATCTTGGTGGCGCCATTTTTATTTCTGTTCATATCTCAGTTATCGTTCAAATTCGGGCTCATGGTCATATGAACTTTTTTGCTTAGAATCACCCATACTACCTCCACGAAAAATTGTACATTGAATTTTGAATCACCCTGTATAAATTCGAATAACCACATGTAGGAGAACTTTAAATCAAGGAATCTATTATCTAATTTAAAAGTAAAAGGAATTCCAATGACTTTTTTTCAATGAAATACAGACTAAATAAATATAGCAAATATCTAGTATATCGTGATAGCTATGAACGAATTTTACACTTAAAAAAACTGATAACCAATAAAATAAATGCTGTTTATCTAATCAAAAACAATAACAATTTCTAAAAAAATATTTCCTAAATATAAAAGGAATTTTTCCGCTCTTGAACATTAACAAATTTAAGAAAACGCCGATTTGAAAATAAATAAATAAATAAATAAATAAATAAATAAATAAATAAATAAATAAATAAATGCACATGCTTTTTCACGACTGCTTCTTATTTAAGCTTTTTCGGTTATAGAATATTCTTTCTTAAAATACTTGTATCGTAATTTATAAATAAATAGCATTATGGTGATTACAATTTCTTATATAATCATTCCTTTTTAAATGTTTTTAAAATTGCTAGCAACACCTTACAATCTACAATGTCGTAAAATTAATTAACGATTTTCATCCGTAAAAAAATCATGGTACCAAAAGTATTACGATGCACTTCAAGTGGCTATGCACATTCAAAATTACTGTAAATAGTATTGCCATGATGTGCTAACAAAGTAAAGCCATCTCGGTGCTCAAAGAAAATTCACGCTAAATTATAATGATTACGGGACACTCGTAATTATTATTGTTAGGATTGGTTCGTTTCCTTATTCTTTAATTATGCTGATTAGACCTTGCCCTTTAGAAAAGCCAATCAAGTTGTATGTGCGTTATCCTATTCGTAAGTGTAGTATAAGTTCTTTTTGAGTAAGCTGTGGATAAAATGAATTTAATGAAGGCTTATCGAAATGTTATTTTGTGGTTTGACCCATGTTTTACGGTATTTTCTAAGCTTAATTATTGATAGTGGTTGGAAATATTTTTAAAATCATATTTCCAAGAAAGATTTAAAATGGAATTCCCATTTAACTTTTTTATATAATTTACTTTATTTGCTTGAGGTATTATTTGTATTAGGCAATCTCCTCCCTTCTGGTGATTCTTTTAATCACGAAAATTTTTGCTTTTTGCGTTTTAGGAATTTTAAAATATCTACTCTATTTTATTTTCTTACTATCAAAAATTAGTTATACTCTTAAAAGATACAATTTTATGGTTAAGTGCAACGACAGAAGCATAAAACAAAGTGATGGTCAAAACACTCAAGGAGACTGGGGAAATTCTAAGCTACTTCATTGATTTTCTTGAGCAAAAAATTTAAATTGGGAATTCAAAGCCTTAAAGGTTTGGTGGAACGAGGACGTTGCCCGCTCGGAATCAATAGACCAACGATGTTGGCGGAAAATGTTCAAGGAACAGTTGCTTTCTATCGATCTTCATTAGTCTCACGTGGGAAGTCGAATAGCCTTTGTCTTTCTACGATAAAACTTGTCATATATTACTTGTAAACCTTTATGAGGTAGATCTAATTTTACAAAAATACCAAATAATTAAAAGTAGGGTATTCTACAGAAGCTGTTTGAGAAGCGAATATGCACTTTGGTCAACAAGCTGGGCAGGATTTTCTTTTGGTTCCGTCATAATTAGCTATTCGGTCGGATTTGATACGGAAAACGTAATTTTAAACTTACGTACCACATTGATACCAAATAAAAACAATGAAATTAAATGGTGGATGAAACTAACTCAAGCGAAAACAGTTCACTTGACCTTTATTAGGAGCTTTAGCATAAAAGCTACTTGTAAGAATGCGCCCTTGCTCTGTACGTTTATCCGTCCGCCGTTTGCACGATAACTTGAAAACAGATTATTAACTTTTTCAAATTCTGTTTTCAGAAATATGACGACCAAAGCCTTAGCTCACCCGTATCCACTTTTCAGAGTTTTTCGTGGACCTCTTCAAGTCGAATTCACGTGCTAAAACAGTGAGCTTAAAGAATACCAAGATAATGGCATGTCATATAACAATCGATTTATCAAGAAGCATTGTTGACATCGGCGCGCGCACGTGAAATTGCTTTGTCGACGCATGATTGCTCAAGTGCTCATAATCTATATTATTCATTAGCAAAAGAATGGAGCTACTTATTGGTTTTATAATACCCCTTCATAATTTCTACATTTTTTGAGGTAGAAGGTTGAAATTCGGAATGTACCCCTTCCTATGGACATGTCCATCTGCACTATTTAGTTTGGTTTTGATTGGTACACTGGGGTCGGAATTACGGGGGTGGGATTCAGAGAGGACAACATATCTATGTGCTATTTAGGTACGTAAAGGCGTGAAATTCAGTATCCAGATTCCTCTAGTCAAGATCTACATTACTATGAAGTTTAGGCCCAGGTGTTCCGTTGGGGTCGGATTTGCGGGGGTGGTAGACACGTGGTCTTTAGAACTGTGCCAACATATGGCTTGTGATATATCATACGTTCGGAAATGATGAGAAAGGAAAGAAAATACGAGCTTTTTTACATTTTCTACATATTACGTTCGAGAAAATTAATTTTTGATTAAAAAAACTTGGGGAGAGGTAAAAAGTGTACATAAAGGGGTAAAAATAGATGACTTCAAGATCTGCTACAGTAAAACCCCGTTACAACGTACCTCACTTTAACGTACATTTCAGAATAACGTACAAATTTCAAATCCCCGTCCCAAACGTAGGCATTTTAATGCTAAAAAGTTTCAGAATAACGTACCTCACTTTACCGTACATTTCAGAATAACGTACTAATTTTACATCCCCTTGGTAAAATTATCCCTTCAGTACAACGTACATCGTTCACATGTCTTGCACTGATTGGTCAATGCAGCCCATGCGAAAGTTGCAAATGGGCCAATGGGCTAATTAAGTCGAGTTCATTTCATTGATTGGTCAGTATAGCATATATAAACCCGGAAATCTCTGCATGCTACTCAGTCTAGCATGTTCGATTGTCGATTGTTGCATGCTACTCAGTCGGGAACCAATGATGGGACAAAAGCAAAATGAAATTCATAGCGATCAGGAAGACGAAGATGAAAATGGCCATTTAGAACCAGAGGTAACGCCCGTCTCAACTTTGGTAGCAATGGAGGCTATAAAAAGCTTACGAAATTATTTTGCACAGCATAGCGGTGCACCAGAAACATTTAACTTCACAATGTCAGATATGGAGGACTTTTTGGGGAGGCAAGTTGTAGAAAGAAAGCAGACGGCCATTACAGATTTTTTTTTTTAAATTAATGTAATACTACATATTGTATATGCTATAGTGTATTTGCATTGAATAAAATAAAATGAATTCATGTATTCTTATGTTTGTCTATTAATATATGCATTTTTCACAAGCCCCCCTCCCCCCCCCCAGTTTCAGTATAACGTACACCTCAGAATAACGTACAAATTTCCAGGTCCCTTGAAGTACGTTGTAATGGGGTTTTACTTGCCTTACCCTACTCGAGGGGAGGGGGAGGGCGATTAATTTTTTTAATAAATGTATAAATGTATTTCTCCTTCACTGCTAAAGCTCCTCCTTGAAATGTTTACAAGATTTTATTTGTGCTTTATTAAGGAATAAAGAAGTAGATGCAAGGCGTACTGAATTTTCATTTATATATTTTATGTTCCATTACTTTATATCCATTATCTGCTTTATGAATCAGGAATCAAATTAATGAAGATATATGTTGTCACTTTATACTCCCAACTTTTATTTGCCAAAAGTTACAAGCTTGTCTTTGTTTCTAGAATATTACTGCAACGTGGGCGTCTTCAATAAAAACCGTTCGATGTATTAATTAAATTTACTTTCCTTTTATTATCACGAGAGCGTCATAAACTATTTTAAGAAATGCTTTTTCTTTATAGTTCAAATGCTACATTACAGGATAAGAGAACATTAAAATGAAATGTGCCAGGTTTCGTAGAAGATTCCATCTGCTTGAAAAGGCTTGTCAAAAAATAGATACAGCTAACTTCTTTGGAGGCCATTCTAAAGATGGATTATAGAAAGAAGAAAGCGGTTTCAGGGGGAGGTTTTCATTTTATTGCACACCGTTTTATTTCATACAGCTAGTTGAGAACTAAAAATTCTAAGGAGCGCAGCATAAATACTGAAGAGTTTGATGGATAAAAAGACGTTATTCTCTTATCTAACTCCGAAAAGTAATCATTTATTAGAAGCTTTAGCTTAAAAGCTACTTATAAGAATGCGCCCTTGGTCTGTACGTTCATCCGTCCGCCGTTTGCACGATAACTTCAAAACAGATTATTAACCTTTTCAAATTCTGTTTTCAGAAATATGACGACCAAAGTCTTAGCTCGCCCGTATCCACTTTTCAGAATTTTTCGTGGACCTCTTCAAGTCGAATTCATGTGCTAAAACAGTGAGCTTAAAGAATACAAAGATACTGGCATGTCATATAACAGTCAAGGAATACTTTTAAGCATTATTGACATCGGAGCGCGCACGCGAAATCGCTTTGTCGACACACGATTGCTCAAGTGCTCATAATCTATAAGCTTATTATTAAGTAGCGGAAAAAATGGAGCTACCTATTGGTTTTCTAATGTCAGTCCGTCCCCCTTCATAATTTTTACATTTTTTGATGTAGAAGGTTGAAATTCGGAATGTAGCTTACTATGAGCATGTGCACCTTCACTATTTACTTTGGTTTTGATTAGCCCACTAAGGTCGGAGTTTTGGGGGTGGAAATTAGAGGGGATCAAAAGGTCTAGGTGTATTTATGCATATAAAGGAGTGAAATTCGGTATGCAGATTCCTATAAGCAAGATCTCCATTATATGAAGATTTTTTTTTGTTATGCAGATTAAAAACTTGGGGAGAGGTAAAAAGTGCAGATAAAGGGGTAAAAATAGATGACTTGCCTTATCCTACTCGGGGGGCGGGGGGGATTAATTTCTTTTTAATAAATGTATAAATGTATTTCTGCTTCACTGCTAAAGCTCCTCCTTGGAATGTTGACAAGATTTTATTTCGAAATTTAATTGCTCGTCTTCAATACGTACAAACGTCAACGTTAAGACTCAGGAAAGGAAATTTTAATTTGGAGGGTAAAAACTTTGATGAAATCTATGCAAATGGTTTTAAGAAAGTACTATGAGCTCTTTTAATTGCCATCCACTTATTTTTTTCCCCTAGGCTGTTGTGGGTGGCCGATGCAATTATAGCAGACGTAATCTGTATTATAGCGAATAACTGAAATTCTCGTTGGCATCACCCATTTTCAGTAATACGTAAAAAGTGAAAAATGAAACTTTTAAGCGGTGATGAAATTTGGTCGTTGTTAGCAAATTCTCCTAAATAGATATAACAACCTATCTTTAATGTATACAGTAATTATACATTTTCCAGGAAAGAGTCTTCAAAAGTCCCTGTATATGTTTTGCAAAAAGTAGAGTTAACGAAATAAACAAATAATGGAGATAATGCTCCTACATTTTCATCTCAATATGTTTAGATTAGGTTAGGTTAGGTTAAGTTTATGCCCGTTCAGTTCAAAAGAAACGGAAAAAGACCGAAACGCGAAAATTTTTACTGAATTTAAAAAAAAAAATGAAAACTCCATTTTAATGAAAATTATATATTTCTGAAAATATTTGATGCCCCTCCATTTTATATAGAGCTTTCGTTATGACTTTAAGAAATCGTTTCAATTTCTATGAATTTATAAAATTAGATGATTACACCCATGAAAGTAGAGCGCGTGTGTTTCTGTTGCCAGGTGGCGATTGTCAGTTGCCCCTGAAGGCCGGGTAAGTTTTTTTATTCTTTTTTTTTTCTTTTTCACTCTGTTCGTTTACATTCTCGAATCTCCAGAATCGTTGTTTGCTGCTAACCAGAAGCCGTCAACCGAGCCAGTTCTGAAACGGAGATTCGAGCAGCCGACGGTTTTTATGGGCCTTTATGGCCAGCTGGTTTGTTCCCTAAAAATAGCAAAAGGTGATTAAAACGAACATGAGTGTGGAATGGAACACGGATTAAAGGAAGATTTTATTTTACGCATATTTCCGGAGGAATGTTTTGTCAAAAGAATTCATTTTTCTCGGCGTCAGATATTGCACTTTATGACTTTTTTCTTTTCATTTTGGATTCATCAAATTGTGCGAGTGCTGATCTATGCATAATTTTTGTTTGTAACGTAAAAAGATTTTTTTCCCAAGATAAACGAGCTCGAGTTTACTTTAAACAATGGTAGTCAATAAAAAGAAAACGTCTATTTCAAAATAGAAATCCTTTGAATCTTTTAATATTTTAATTACTGTCACTCCTCCTTTTGTTCTAGTCATTTAAAGATATTACCAATAACGGTCATGATTACGTAAATTATAGAAGTTTTTATGGAGAAAATTATCATAGATTTTCACTGTAAGAACTGTAAAGAAAATCTGAATAATAATAATAATAATAATAATAATAATAATAATAATAATCTTTCTATATATATAAAGAAGGATGTTTGTGGGTCTGTGGGTCTGTCTGTGGGTCTGTACGTTTTTTATACAAATCTACAGTTTTATTCCGATCTTGATAAAATTTC
>JAHWFO010047825.1:4008909-4020268 GCA_023313115.1 Rhysida immarginata | reverse complement strand
TTTTTTCTTTCTTTCTTTCTTTCTTTTTTTTTTGAATCTGTCATTTTTAGAGAACCTCTGTCCTGATCAGAGTTTATGAGCAAACCCAACAGTGTTCACCTTTTCTAATTAACAATATGAAGGCGTTCACAAACTAACCGAAAGCAGTTCTTGAAAACTGTAAACATGATTTTAAAATGACAACTCATTTCGGCACGGATTGCGAGAGCAAATTTTATTCAAATAACTCTGGCATTCAATGATGTAGTACATGATAACGAGCACTTAAGGGTTTGCGGGCCATAAAGTGAAACCTAGACTGAAGCCGAATTTGAAGCCAGATTTGCCAATGAACAATAAAAAAGCGGATTTAAATATCTGTAAAACGACTAGGGGATGTCATAAAATATTTTTGCGGTGACGGTAAGCCTACTAGATTTTAACAGGAAATATAGAATGCAATCGTTTGATCGGACGAGGGAGAAAGTGACAGGGATGGGGGGGGGGGGGGCGGCGGTTAGAAAAGAGCACGCGACCCTAGAAGAGCTCTTTTACTCTCTGGACTCCCTCATTCTTTCTACGGGGAAATTTGATGGTTTTAATACTGTAATGGGTGGCAAAAACGGAAATAAAAGGAGCAACGAGGAGGCCACTTCCGCCTACAAAAAATACTTTCGTTTTATGTATTAAGTAGAAGAAATGTATTATAATTATTCTTCTCATTACAAATTTTCTTCCAATCACAAACTTCTTTAATTAAACTAAGTTTTAACTCGGTGAAAAAACTTAAGGAAGCTGAAGATCAAGTTAAAAATAAGCATCTCGGTCCGGTGGCGTAGCAAAATTGTAATGGGCCATGGTTCGAATTTTGACATCCGGACCCCCTGACCCTAACTACTGAACCACTAGAACCCTGGTAGTTACGCCCCTGTCTCGGTCAATTACACTGGTCAACAAAAAATACTTTTTGTCAGCTATTCTGACAAATGTAGGTGTTCTAGACTAATTTGAGTGTGCTGATTCCAAATCTGAACTCCAAATTTCTCTATCACGAAAAGATGTAAAGTTATCTGGACTTCTTCCCGCTGGACTTGAGGACTGTTAGCGACGAACATGGTGAAAGATTTCATCAAGAAATTAATTTAATGGAGACAAGATACCAAGGCCATTTCGATCCAAATATGATGGGTTACTTTTGTGGTTTCTGAACAGGGAAACTAATGCTATGCACAAGCGCCAAAGCAAATCTTTAAAACATTTTTGAATAAATGCTTTATCTTCATCTACTGTATGGAAATATTTTTATAAAATCAAAACTGTTTAACACCATTTTAAGTAAAATAATATTGCTTATGTTTCAGTTGTGTAAAACAGTCTCATAATGTCAAATTATGAGTTTGACAGTATAACTCGAGATCCTGACGTGATAGAGAAATTTGGAGTTCAGATTTGGAATCAGCACATCCAAATTAGTCTAGAACACCTATACTTTCCCCAGTAGCAAAAATGTTGTTGACAAGTGTTATCTGAGCTGCTACAGAAATTTGTAGAGAAAATCATATTGACTTTATTCTATCTTTCCTCCTTTCAAAATAGTGGATGTAGAAGAAAAGAAGACGAGACACACGAATCTTTATTTCCTTTCAAAATTGTGTAATTTAAACCAGTCCGTCCAGTTTGTGTTACATAAGTCAATTTTGTGTTTTTTTCGTCAAATTCCGTCACTGAAATCTTTTCTCACAAAATGCTGATTTATTTCCAATTGCTAATTTCGTGTCAGCTCGCTTTGCAAGTCTTAAAGAAACACGAATTCACAAAAACAGCTATATTAATTATGAAAGAAATTTAACCTAACAATAATCAAAACAAAGCCACTCCGGAAACATTTGGGGAAAAAAAATAACATCCGGCAAAAGGAAATCGAATCATAAAAAGAGCCAACTACATAAAATATTTAAATGATAAAAAGTTTATAGCAAGCTTATATATGGAAAGTAAGGCATATACTGTAGATGCAAATTAAGACTCTTGAGGAAAACATCGGAATCATAGGGAAGTTGTCCCTCCCCAATGGATGTTCTCCCTGAAGAGGCCTGAAATTACCCCCGAAAAAAACTTTATAAAAATTAAAGAGTCGTCTCAGATATTTAAAGCCAAAATTAAACTACAAGGTCAAAATGACCTTTCCCACAATAACTGCGGAACAAAAATCGCCCACAAAAATTATTTTATATCTTTGCAAAATGCGCAAATGTTAGTGCTTTCTTGAAATTGAAAACAGTTTAAAATGTTTCTTTCTTAAACTTTAATAAAAAAATCTGTCATGAAGATGAAAGCGAAGCCGGCTCGAGTTTGTCGCAGGGTCGCATCCCACTGAGGACATGAATGTTTGTGTTTGTCTCTTTACTACAGGGTGTCCGTGAAAGTCTCTCTGCAGTGGAAAATGATGATTCCCATCGAAAGTCAGTCTGTAAGCTGTAAACGATTCCTACCGGAAGGCACTTTCAACATCTGTAAACTTGTGCGTACCCTCATCACTTAATATAGTTCATTCCCAAGGTTCTTTTTAACAACCTTGGTTCATTCCTACCGTAAATAAAGTGCTATGTTTTCCCGTTTATTGGATTCTTGCTTTTGTTTTTCACTGCGGAGAGACTTTACGGACACCGTCTATAATAACAAGCTTGGAAGGCTAAGCAAAGTTTTAATATTCAAATAGATCCAATGGTTATTTAATATCCTCGACACCGAAAAGAAATGGTTTAACATATGCAAATACAGTGGACTAAACTACTAGACCGAGGTAGAATAATATTCCTTTTTGTAAAACTGATTGTATATTTTTGGAACACTCCAGGGGGTGATCGTAAGATTTAGAAACAGTAGGGATTGTATAAACCATCTCTCCTACCAAGAGGTTACTAATTTCATTCCATCAATTCGAAAGGAAATCAGAACTAGATAAATGCATGAATGCATTCAATAGTTCATCCTGGATACATGTCATTAGCGGTAAATAATGGATACAGGTACTTCAAATTGCTGTGCATATGAAAAAGAAAAGAAGATATAAAACCTATACTATTATACAGGGTGTTCCAAAATGATCTTTACAACTTTGATCACGTATATTTCAGAAATGGGGATAGGTAGAAACGTGCGATTTGCGGCATAATGTTTAGTAGCCGTTTAACAGAGTTTAATGTGTGCTTCATCTGTAGCACGCAGGATATCTAAGCAGGATATCAAACAATATTCCAGTTCCTCCCATGTCCGGCCTACCATGTCCTCATTAACGTTTGTAATTGCTGTTGTGATGCGGGGTATGGTAGACAGTATCCTTCACAAAGCCCCAAAGAAAAAAATCTAATGGGGTTATGTCTGGAGACCTTGGAGGTCAGGAAATGGGTCCTCCTCTGTTCAGGTTGCAGTTCTTCGACCTGTGGAAATGCAAACTGTTCCAACATGTCCAGATAAACAGTGGTAATTGACGCCTCTGCGAAGAAAAACGGTCCTACCACACGATCATGAAACAGACCACACCACATGTTTACCTTTGGACTGCCACGCATAATTAAAATAAAAAGCAAAAAAAAAAACTTTAGGTGTGTGTGAACATTAGGCTATGCCGCAAACCGCACCTTTCTACCTATCCCCATTTCTGAAATATACGTGATCAAAATTGTAAAGATCATTTTGGAACACCCTGTATTATTATTATTATTATTAGGAAAATTATTAAAACTTAAGCCATCTTAAGTTACCAGTGGCCTTATTAATGTGACGTGCATATACTTTTACTAATCCAATGAATCTAAAGAAAATAAATATTTTCATCAAATCCTGTTGTCACTCGGTTAGCACGTTTTCCCGTAAATAGTGTTTGTAAAATCTCGATAATCCGAATCCCTTGCTAATCCGGGCAGGGGGATTGTCGCTCTGATTAACTAACTATAAGAACGCCATAACACAGATGTAATAGATGCCTTACACGTTAAGAAATGCGTAATATTATGCTACATTACGCAAGTGAGGAAATTCGGCGTCCCATTAACGTACCCCATTTGCTTTACTGGTGAACTAGTTATTTTACCTTATCTTAACGGAAACTGAAGATTTATTTTTTTTATTTTTCGAGGAATACCCGAAATGAATATCGCAATAATTAAACAAGTTATAACGGACATTGCCGACAATGAAAAGGGATTTCAATTGCCGGCAAAGGGAATCAGAAAACTCATTTACTGATTCATTGGTGATTTGTTCAGGTTAAAACCACGACAAAATCACATAATTGCAATATGTTTAATTCCATTTAAAAAGAAAATAAATTGTAATGGCGGAATGATACATTTGCACAGGCCTACCACCAGTTCATGAAACGGATTCAAAAGAGAAACATTTTTTTTCTGTTGGGGCATTATTGTGTTTGGGGCGATCAAATGAATGCTACTGCCATTTCTTCATATTTTAAAAAAAATTAATTTCTCTAAAAAGGCTTAGCCCATTTCCATGAAAAATATGTCAATGCATAGTTTAAGAATCCCTCTAAGTATGGAATTAATTTAAAAAAAAAAAATAATTCTGTCGGAGAGGGGGGGGGAGGATTGGGGGGGGCAATCGTTAATAACTTCAAAACGGCTCATCAGAGAAGTCCGTACAAATGTCATTTACAAAAAAATTTCGTCTTAATGAGAGGAGTCCGTACATGTCGAATTTATTTAGGTTCGCTTGTTTGAACGCTACAGCCTTAGCTTAGAAAAAAATTAATATCTCTAAAAAGGCGTATCCAATTGGCATAAAAAAATACGCCAAGGCACAATTTAACGTGGTAACTTCTAATTATGCGAAATTTTTATTCGGTTCTGCTATTTGCCGTTTCAAAGGAGTTAGCTGCAGAAAATTGGTCACATACGTACATACGTACACACGTATACTACCCTATCAAAAGACATGGCACAACCTTGATTTGAATGAAAATGAGAAATTCCTTTTATGGCATTCTTCCCAGCACTACATAACAGAGAGTATGCTATTATGAGATGATGCTTGCGTGAATGCTGTAAGAATGTCTCAAAGAAAAGAGCTTTCAGACTTTCAAAGAGGTACAATTGTTGGGTGCCATCTCGCAGGCAAAACTTTTAGAGAGATGTCAACCCTCCTAAACATCCCGAAATCGACCGTTCACAGCGTCATCCGGGCATGGAAAGAGAAGGCACCACAAATGTTCCGCCTAGGACTGGAAGACTCAAGATCATGTCGGCCAGAGACCAAAGGTATTCGTAAAGTGGTCACTGCAAACCGTCACATAGAGAGTCGCTATGATGGACTGAAAAGATCGTTCATAGTGTCGACGGGAACAACTGTAAGTACCCTGACTGTTCGCAGGGAACTGCATGCAATGGGTTTTTATGGCAGAGTGGCAGCCCACAAACCTCACATTAGCACCAGCAACGCAGCGAGGAGATTGCAATGGTTCAAAGAGCGACGACATTGGACTCTGGATCAATGGCGAATGGTTGAATGGAGTGATGAGTCCCGCTACACCATCTGGCAATCGGATGGACGGGTTTGGGAATGGCGAACGTTATCTGCCAAGCTGTGTTGTGCCCACGGTGAAGTTCGGCGGAGGGTCGGTGATGGTGTGGGGGTGCTTTTCATGGTATGGGTTGGGTGCAATCGTTTCTGTGGACGGACATCTAAACGCAGAGCGGTACCAAGACATTCTGGACAACGTAGCACTCCCATCTCTCTG
Source organism: Rhysida immarginata (assembly GCA_023313115.1). NCBI lineage: Eukaryota > Metazoa > Arthropoda > Chilopoda > Scolopendromorpha > Scolopendridae > Rhysida > Rhysida immarginata. Next base: position 4,014,534 of record JAHWFO010047825.1, on the reverse strand, counting down.
GCAGCACTTTGGCGATGGCCCTTTTCTGTTTCAGCACGATAACGCACCTTGCCATAAAGCAAGGACTGTAGGCACATGGTTTGATGAAAAGGGGGTTCGAGAACTTTACTGGCCTGCCCAGAGCCCCGATCTGAACCCCATCGAACTGTCCAAGACTCTTAAGGCAGAATGGCGAAAATTACCTGTCAAAACGTATCAAAAACTTGTGGACAGTATGCCCCAGAGCTGTAATAGCAGCAAAAGGTGGACCAACAAGATACTAAAATATGTATAATTTTGAGTGTTTCTATTAAAGTGATGGTGTCCCATGACTTTTGATAGGGTAGTGTACACTCTTATGAGTGGTAGGCCAAAAAATTGATCGAGTGTCTCCTTGCCTTTTGAACTCAACCCTCCATCATAATATAGTCGTATAGCATTTCTTTTCTTTTTTTTATCTTTTTCTCATGAACAGTTGGGGCCAAAAAAAAATTACTTCGTTATAACCGGGATTAAAAAAAAAAAAAGCAAAATTGATCAAAAAAAATTTCCAAAATATGACACGACCACAACAGCTAGCTTTTTTTGTATTAAACATTTGGAAGCAGTTGTTGCAATATGTGCTTCAATATCATCAATTTTACTTAAAATGGAATCGGAAACATTTTCTTTCGATTAATAATTGTTTTAAAGTTGAAATTACTGACAAAGTTGTTTATTAGAAACAACAACAAATGTCACTTCATTTTCATCATCAGACGAAGAATCAAGATTAGTCTTGAGGCTGCATCACATTTTCGAAAATATCTGCATCAGTTAATTTATGAGCTAACATAAGATCATCATCTGATGTTATATAGGAATAAAAATCATTTTATTTTTTTTCTTTATCTTTGATGAAAGTTGATAAAGTTGACCGAGATAATTCAAACCTTTCGGCAACAAAGCTTTTCTTTTCATCATTCTCTACGCATTCTAAAACTTTGAGTTTAAAATCGATGGTAAATTGTTTTCTTTTACTAGCCATGCTTGATGTTTGCAGTGCCCAGACAAGTGGGCATGCGGGATTCAGATAGAATGAAAGCCTTTTTTTTTCTTTTTTCTGACAGCACGTGCTCATAGGTAGCGCGAAAATTGATTTCTCTCTTTCCAGGATTTGTGAAAATTCATTACAGCGAACAGTTACGATTATTGAACGGACCAAATATTTTTGTTATATTAAAATTCGTTATAACGAGTTGTTTTTTTTTAATACATTAAATCAGTTAACAATTTCCCGGGACTTCAAAGATAATTTGTTACATCGAGGAGTTTGTTAAAACGGTGTGCGTTATAACGAGGGTTCACCTGTAAAATGCAGTGAATTTAGTCTAAAAACACTTCACGTTATCTATCTATTTCAGTTCGAGAAAATGGTCGTGTTTTAGCAAAAGATAAGTCCACCAAACGTAGTTCCGTCCGTTTTTTGTAACTATTTTCTTAAATCTTATTTGAGGCGGAAGTTATCGCGAAAATGAGCTTAGAAGAAATTTAAAAAAAAAAAAAAAAAAAGTTATATCTATCTGTATTACAGCATTTATTTCGTCTGATATATCGATTTCGTTCTAATTTTTTTTTATTAAATAAGCCTGGTCTACTTTGTTTCGAATCTTATCAAAATTTGCGCATTTTGGAACGTGTAAAAAATGTGGTTCCTCCATTTTAAAACTTATTTTATTCGAAAGTTCATATTTCGTCCAAAATTAAATATTTACTCATTTTGAAGATATTACTAGCGGTTAATGAGGAAGCCATTAACAATCATTGATAGTAGATTAAGTGAAGTTGAATAAAATGAATTTGTCTAATCCATTTAAGAAATATTGTAATTTCTTGAGATGCTATTATTATCCAGTTAATGAAAACTCCAGCCTGCGCGTTTGTCTATAAATAATAGAACGTCACTTATCACTTCATTTGGCTTTTCGCCTAATAGAAAGAATGGCGTTTATTTGAAAAGTTCTGTGGCTTCCAAGTAAGAAAGGAGTTCAGTAACTCCTGAGATTCGAAACATACTCATCAAGCAGGCATTTCGCCCAAAGTTTCTTGCCGGTTGAGACTGGTTCATAGTTATGTAGAAGTGAATCGTAGGTGTTTGCGTTGCTTGCACACACTCACACTCTGTGCTAATGCAGGCACAGATTATTTGTTTTCTCTCCAAATTCTAAAGAAAGGTGTCTATGATCATTAAATCTAGCTATGACAAATTTAGCATTTTGTGATTCAAAATTCGTGGCACCTTAATAAGATATTTTAAAAGTATTAAAAATGATCCAAACTTAATAGCAATAATATTATTTTTAAATGTTAAATCTTTAGAGATCTGATTTTATTACAAAGTTCTTTAATAATTTACAGTCGCTCTTGATTGAATATTCGTCTAAGATAATGATCTTCGTAAAATTATTGGCCATAAATGATCTCTTAATAGGCTATCATCTCTAACAATTGATTGACAGTAATTAAAGTTTAGAGAGCAGAACTCTGTCGCATTGTTTAGTGCACAATGAGTGAATGCCTATTTGCATAAAATTATTAAAAATGAATACCATTGAATAAAATGTAATACTAGCTAAATGATATACGCTTGTTTTGACATGTTCCCTGAAAGACATATACCGTAACGCTCGAAGAAAACACTAAAGTGCGTGTCTTGGCACATCGCCTTCCTGTTCTAGAATTCGTTTTCTTTTCCCGCAATTCTAAATTCTCGCACTTTCCTTGAAGATATGAACTGTCAAACAACACGTGATTTTTTTGAACCCTACCAAAATAAAAGAATACATCATGTTTTAAGTCTTTCTAAACAGGAGTGCACTCACTGGAATTGCAAACGTAAAAATCGTAAAACTTACAGCAATGTTTCAAGTACAAGAGAGCTTTTGAGTAACAGATAGAAATTGGCGCAGGAACCCTCCAGAGTCATCAGGGAATTGAATCGCCTTAGCTATTCATGATCCGTGTCTCCGATGTTCCAAAAGGCGTTACTGCTGCCCTTTGCCTTGTCAGCTTTTTCCATTCTCTAGCATCATGCGGTGTCGTATTAACGTATTAACACGGGGAGGGTGCAGTTTCACAGCGTGAAAGCCAGGACTCCTACAGGCTGCTTTCACGTTATTAATTGACCTTTCACTTCCCACTGGGCTTGTCATATCGAATCACATCCCTGCGTAGAATGTACAATGCTACCCAGTGGATGTTCGTTGATCTCTTTTCCCTTACAAATAAATCTTATATGTTTAAAACACAATTTGGTATATAATATGTAATAGCTCTTTCATAAATATATATGAAACAATTTAATTTTAGCTTCCCTGCAGAGAATTTCGTTGCTAATCATACAAACAAATAAATAAACTATTTTAAACTTTTAACCCTCTAGTATATATTTAATAGGACAACCGTTCATTAATAATGACCGATCGGGCTCATAAAAGGATTTAACCAGATTATTAGGGCTCCTAATAAATGTTAAGCTCTATAGTTCCTTAATATTAAGTAAATTGTCAAAGGTCTCCCTTATTTGGCTTAGTTATTCAAAACATTATCTGTTTGCTAAAATTCGGTACATAGTTCGCTTATTAAGTATTTGTTTAAAATCTCTGATTCTGACGAGCTCTTTGCCGATGCCCTTACTGATCTTGACAGTTATTTTTTAAATAACAAACAAATTTTTATTAATTAAATTGTTCGCTGTTACAAATTACAAGATTGCATTGTAATCTTCAGAGTCCGGCTGTTAAACTTAGTAATGTTTTTAATATTGTTATAAAATCAGATCCCTTTTTTAACTTTTTTAGCTATTAATCTCGCTGTTGTTGGGTCTTTTAATGACCTGCATTAGTTCCTGCTAAGGTTATTTTCCCTATCGGGCTTACCCTTGTGTCGCAAATCTATCTTTTTTTTATTTTATTTTATTACAATTTAATAATAAAGAAAATGAGAATTATTGGGAGTCATAATTACCCCCTCCTCCCCCCATAAAAACGAGCTGCTAATCACAAACGTTTGTGGGTTTTTATTCATGAAAACGTACTTTTAAATGAACGGGTTCACATGATTAAATTATTCTTTTAACGGATATTTGGGCATGAGTACACTAATCCTATTTAAATCAAATTAGTTATCTTTCCTGTAGTAACAGATTTAATCAAGGTAAACTGTTTTTGCTTAACCAGTTATACAATACCATGCATTACTAAATTTAAAAATACAGTATATTACACCTCAAAGTCTCTTATTATAAATGGCAACCTTGTAGTCTGCGGATAATTTGGTCCTCTTCGTTGTAATGAAACGCTCTGCATGACTCAAATCCTAAACAGAATTCTCCATTTTCATCAACCCTGGATTGAAATACTGTTTCGTAGAATTTTACAACCTTTATAATTATTGTCGACGAGGTTTTTCGGAAATACTTAAAAAAGAAGTTAACATTAATAATGAGTGTTGGGGCATTTACAGTAGGACGTGTTGACAGAATTAACTTAATGAAATAACACTTGAGCAAAATGTGGTCAAGTCCTAAGCTTTAACGACAAACGTAAACCCACTCAAACAGCCGTCAAAAATTCTCGTTTGACGAAATGCTAGCATCATCGCCAGATTACACATTAAAAAAATTGAAGATCCGTTACAATCTGCGTACTTTAATTTTCAAATAGGTTTTGTTTTTAAATTTTATATCAGAAGCGATAGCACAGTTCCTAATTTTTTGTTTGTTTGTTTTCTTTTATGTTTTGTTTTGTGTTTTTTTTTTCTCCTCCCTTAACAACTGCATCATCCAAGTTTCCGGTGATCTCGTTATTTGGACAACTTCTTTTGTTGATATGGTAATAATCAAATTTTTATTGGAGACTATAAAACAGAATTAGAACGGAAAGCATAGAGGAGTCTGAGCGTTAATCTTTAATTTTGTATCCCTTTAATGATAGTAAAATTTATTGCTCTTTCATTAAAAACAATTTCTCAATGTGGCTTATATTTCACATTTATTTTAATAAAATATAGGGGTTTATTGAAAATATTAATTAAAAATATATAAATCGAGGAAAGCAACTGTTTTTAAAATAATGAAGTAGATAATTCCCTGCCTTCATCAAAAAATATTATCAGCTATTTATAAAATAACCCCAGTAATATGAAATGAATATTTCATGACATTTCTTTTTATTTCGAAATGTTTGTCATCAATTACATAATTCCACGAAATGTTATTAAAAACACCAAATGAATATTTTAACATTTGTGTTAATTCTCGATAATACGAAGCAAATTGCTTTTGTTAAATTAATGATTAAGAAAAATAAAAAAATGTTAAAAAATTAAACAGATTTTTAACAGTTTACAAATTACAAAAAAGAAAAGAAAAACCAACTTCACGTATTTCTGTTTTCTTATTTGTTTGTTATTTTATTCGATAGTTTGTTTATTAAACATGACCAAAGCGTCAGCATTTCATGAATCAATTCATAACTTTTTCTTTTACGAAAGAATATGGCATTGTGAAAGAGCTAAAAAGAGTTAAGAAAAAAGGTTATCAACCTCGAGTTGCCAGCCAAGCCCTCCCGTGGTTGGTAAAAGGCACGAACGTTCAGAGAAAACATA
>JAHWFO010047825.1:3980961-4008809 GCA_023313115.1 Rhysida immarginata | reverse complement strand
ACAAACCCACCCCCCTTCAGAGAAAACCCAAACAACACCTTAACCCCTCCCCCCTAACGCGGGGGGGGGGGGTGAAACCTCGACAACATCATTATTAGACACTATAGCATATAATTTCGGCTTTATATTTGTAAAGAACTCACGTCTCCAAATGGAAGGTCATAGTTCGAAAAGATATTTTTCGGTAAAAATTTGAACATCAAGGTGAACTATTGACTGGGGGACAACGTTCAGTCATTCATTCGTTCAGATGGAAACCCAGCTATTTAAAGGACGCAACCATTTTTACGTAAATCATTTTTCTATTTCATAAATAAACCTCATAAGTTTTACATTACGTGTTTTTAAGGAAGGAAAAAGAAATATTCACGAATTAAATTAACACGTTTCCCTTATTAAACTTGGCCGTTGTTTAAGTTGACATGACTATATCGCGTGGTCAAGTCTTTTTCTTGCGGGGGCCAAGGGGGCCTGTGGCCAGTCGTACAAAATTTAAAGAAAGGGGAAAAATAAAAAGAAATAAAGAAAAAAAAAAAAAACAAGAACAAGAAAAGTGCCTTGCCATACTTTATTCAGATAACAATAATATCAGTAATTTTTTTTTCTTCCAGTTCAATTCAATTATTTATTCAAACAAATACATTAATAAAATATATTCATAATGCATTCCGAACAAGCTCTAATGCTTATATTAAATATTACGTTATCATATATCAACAAAGAAGGTACCTAGTAAAATGTTTCCGAAGCCATGTTTTGGGAGCAACCATGCGAATATTAGTTTAACTTTTTTTTTAAATTAAAAAAAAATATAAATATAAACCAATTATACAAAAAAAAAAGAAAAAATATATCAAACCGTTCTATACTCGTATGCCATTTTTTCCTACTAATATCAGGTTACACATAAAAGATATTAAAACTATCCAATTTGTTAATTCTCTTACATCAATAACTTCACCACCATACAAAAATGCTTGTATAGCTATTCCAATAACAAGTTTACAAAAACTTCATTGCATTATCTAAATAAGTTTCATGCTAAAAAAACAAACGACTTAAATGAATGTTAATTCATATCACAAATAATTTATTTCAAATTAAAATGCTATTTTTTAACAACCTAATATGTTGTTAATATCCATGTTGGGAGTCTCTTAAAAATCTGTGGGATATAATATTGTGTTTCTCTTGCATCATACGGAAAAGAATTTTGATATTACATAATTTAATTGTTTTCTTAACCCATACCGGTGTTCTCTTTTTACTAATTATTTTTTTGAAAAAACGTTTTCTATAATAATCAAAAATTTAATCAAATCTGTAATTTTTGTATTCCTAATTTTTTATAAACATTTAATAAACTATTTTCTTCCAAATGCGTTGCAGCAACCATCGATTTTATAAGTCTATCTTGCAAATCTTTTACTTTTGAAAAATGTGATCCATGGTGATAAACCAACAGCCCGTAACGTACTCTTGATTCAAAGTGTGTAATAATAATAATTTTCTAATTTTTAGGAGACAGTAAATTTAACAAAAAACATCAAATATAATGTTTTGTTTAATTTTCACATCAAATTATTAATGTGAATATGCCATGATAAGTTGGCATCGCTATCTAATTCTAAATATTTTATGATTTTAACTTCTTGGATTTTTAAACATTTACATAAACAATTACTCTTCCAATCCTCCATTTGCTCCATCTTATGGAAAAAAAAGTTTTGAGTTAAGAAAGTCTCATAATGTTTATGTGGAATTATAAATTTCTTTAAATGCTTTTTTTTCCAAATTTAAATTCATTATTTTTTATCCATTTAATTGTAAACGCTAAATTTTTCTGAGTATCTCTTAAAACTTTTTCTTCATTTTTATGCATAGCTAGCAAAGCAACATATATAAAACTGCGCATTAGGAACATAATTAAGTAGACCATTTATAAAAATGTTAAATATTATTGGACTTAATAATTGACCATTGAGTTATACCATTTGTGATCTCACAACCTGAACTTTCAGAATTATTTACTTTTTCTTTTTGCATTCTATTCGTATACATTCCTTTCAACAAATTTAAATATTGGCCTCTTATACCATAATGTTCTAATTTTAAAAACAAAATTTCACGATTAACCAAATCGTACGCTTTATTTTAATACATAAAAATAACTGATGAATTAAGACCATGATGAAAAGATGTATTTAATTTTTGTTTTAATTCATTAACAAACATTGGGTTGACTTTTTGTATAGATATTGGTCGATAATTATTTAAATCTGTTTTGTTTTTTTTAATTGGGTTGACTTTTTGTATAATTGGTGTTTGACATTTTCATCTGTTCTGGCCATTCATTTCTCTTCAATATTACATTGTATAAATGAGTAAATGGTTTTACAATATCTTTACCATTACCTCTAATGTTCCCTGTTCTAATTCCATCAATTCCTGAAGACTTATTTATATTTAAACTTCCAATAATTTTTTTAATTTCTTTTTCTTCCACAGAATCCATAACAATAGAATTTTGTAAAGATATAATTTTACTTCCGTCATACTTCTCATCCTTAACTCTATCTAAAAAGATTTTAACTTGTTCTTGAAAGTTACTATTAAAAAACCCTTATACTTGTTGTTCAATAAATTCATCCTCATTTTCTTTTCTTTTATCTTTTTTCCAACTAAACTATTAACCAGTCTTCGTGTTTCTTTAATATCCTTTTCATTTCTTTGAAAGTTTTTCATAAAATACTTTTTCTTTCATTTTCGTATTTGAGCATTCACTGTTGTTTAAATTTCTATAAAAACTCGTATCCTGATCATTGCATTTATTTTTACTGCATTTTTTTCACGCCTTATCTTTTTCCATTATTAAACCCATCATTTCTTGACTTATCCAAGGCTGGTTTTTTTTGCTGTTTTATTTTTATTTTACAATGAATTTTTGATGTTTTATTATTAAATATTATTAAAATTTTCAAATCAAAAATTCATAGATTTTATCACCATCCACACTTTTACAGTTTCAGGCGTTATCAATTCATTCATTATAATCGGGACGTCATCACTAAAACGGCCGTTATACTTTCAAACGAAAGAAAAATGTTTACAATTAAAAGAGGAAGCTTATAGTCTTACTAAAAAAAAAAAACAGTTCATGATGTTAACCTCATGTCCGTCTGATAAAGATTTCGCCATCAACTTTTAAATATTATAAGCGATAATGTTCAGTACGAACTGAATCAGCTTTAAACGCAAACGGCTAGAGTAGAGCGAATCAACAAGCACAAGCGAAGACACACAGAGTGAAGATATTCTTATTAAAATAACATAATCAACTTGGAAATTAAATAAAAAAGGAATAAACTGGAGTTAAATAATTAAATAAGATGAAATAAACCAATAAATGGAACGCAATATTAAGCAAACACCATTGGAACTAATTAAAAAGTGAAAAACTCTAATCCAGGAAAACGAAGGAAATACCGAATACGGATTACGGGTACAAGGTACCCATCCTCAGCGGCCAAAGCTACTAGAAGGAAAATTGCGCGACCTGAGATCGAACCAGGGACCACGACTCAACGACTCAACAATACGTATTACGTTGGAAAACAGCAAAATCTGGCAAAAAAGTTAACCTAACCTAACCTAACCTTTTGGTGATTTTTGGGTGGAAAAGAGCAAAATTTGGCAAAAATGTGTGCACGGCAGTGAAAATCCCCACATTTATAATCAACGGCTAGAATATAAATGTAAATATATATTCTAGAAATATAATAGAGAAACGACAAATTATTATTAAAACTTAAAACTACTGAAACTTAAACATTATTAAAAAGAATTGTGCAGTAAAACTTTGTAGAGAATGAAATCGTGTGATAAATCTGCAGCATTAAATGTCTCTGACAAAAGTGAAAGTTTGTTAACATTCTGAGTTGAAGTCCTTAATGATAGGCCTGTTAATTTTTAATTTCATATTTACAATCTAATCTTTGATAGTCTTCTATGAAAATTCAGTTAATGAAATAGTGAAAAATGATGTTTTTATTTTTCACTTTTCTAATTATAAAAAAAAACTCTATACATTTTGTTAACAAATTTTATTACCTACTTAAGCCACCTGGTTCCCCGTTCTCTGTTTTCTATGTGACTAGAATCAATTTCGTTTGGTAAAAACGTTTCAAGAATTGACACCTTGCATATATCATTTAAATATATCCTTGGTGGATGCCATAGTATGAGAATTTCGAATATCCAAAATGCATTTAATACAATGTTGGATTGTTTAGATATCGTTGACAGAGTGGATAATCTAATGAGAGGATTGGTCACGAGGGATGAAGGCAAAGGGGGATCCACGAAGGAGAGAAGGTTGACGAAATGGCGGGAAATCGATCGAGTGATAAATCGAAACCACGCAAGAGAATCTCTCTCACTCTCTCTCTCTCTCTATGACTGATCTTTAGTATATATTTATAAATAACTTTTAATTTTATTATTTTGCATATATTATCTGATGCCTTCCTTCTCTCATTATATATAACTGCCTCATCATCAAAATGTTTGCCATATTTTTATCCTCCACGCGTATTTTACATTGAGCTCTTTAAAAAATAATACGAGGAAGATCCCGTAGGTTCTGTACGCGCTTTTACATATTTTATTGTTCGCTATATAACGGTATGTTAATACAGATGCCACGAAAAATTGGTATTGATATGTATAGAAAATATATTCTATTTTAGAATGATGTAAGTTTATTCCTGACACAATATAACAGTTTCATAGCATTGTCATTCTCCGTTAATGATTCCTATTTACATGTTAAGAATTAATTTCTAACCTTCAGTTATGCAAATATATAAAAAATAGTCCACTGAAACGTGAGTTATGTTTATTTCTAAAGAACTGTTGATTGTTTTCTTCAGAACTGATGAGAGGAATGGACTATTTCCTTGTTCACTAGAGCCATTCACCCAACCTCTTAAAACATGTGAACCTTCCGGAGAGAGCCTATTAAAAATACAAATGAGACTGCACAACCCTCTGTATAATAATGATGTACATTAAGAGCCATCTCATTAGAAAAGTCGAAGGATTCTAAGTATGATTGAATGCATTTCATCACAGCTGTTAAAACAGTTAGTGGATTTTTTTAAACTTACTCTTTTTTTTTTGGCTTGTGGTTTCCATAGTTCCTCTGACGGCCGGAAATTATGCAATTAGTGTTAAGTGTGGAGAAACCTATTCATTTCGATTTATAAATATTGATAGAGTATGCTCAATGTTGAAATTCTCAATTCATTTTTATGAGCTTCGATGGAAAAATAAACTATAAAATTGGGTACTGTTCTACGAGTTTAATACAAGTTTTCAATGTCAATCCACCAAACTTATAAATTTATATTGTTTTCTTTTTTCTTTAATCAAACGCTATCCTCAGATAAGATAAAAGTTGAAGGTTTACAAAATAAAACGCCCTTTTTAATAGGAACAGGTGAGGGCACTCACTGTGGAATAATAAATAGTAGACTTTTATCAATGATTAGATAGGCAACCGTTAATCATAAGCAAAATAAATGTCGTCAATTTGGAAATAAAATAAACTGTTTGTAAATTTTAATAATTCAGTTTATAGAATTCCTAGCACTCTTAAATAGCCTTCAAAATATTTTCATTCACTAACAAATTGAAGAGAGTTACTAGTGATGATAACCAATTCATTATAATTATTAAATTTGTTTATGAAACCTGGATGAAAATTTCGAATGTATATAAAGGAATTTAGAAATGAAGAAAAACGGAACTTGATGTCTCCATTACGACATTGTAGCAAAGAACGTACAAGGAATTATACGTTCTTTGATTGTAGTCGGTACAACCGTTTTTTGTTTGTTTTTTTTTTTAATTGTTTAAACCATACAAAAATAAAATCCTATACGTGTAATGAGAATCGATTATTTAGAGGTCTTCTAAAGCGAACTCCAGGAAATATGTAAGACCAATATTCCAGGATATAAATTTATTTTAAGAAATTTAATATCATTTTAAAAGGAAATGACATTTAGCACAGTTCTCTATTTAATTTCCCAACATTAGAGAGAAGAAAGCTGCTTCTTCTTCTTTTTCTTCTTTCCATTTTAATGTTTTTTTTAATTTTAATGAAATTTAAACCTCGTATTTAAATATTTACATTGCAATTTATAATGCCATTCAGGTTTTGCTTGAACAAATCAAGGTTATAAGGTGAGTTATTAATCCCTATAAACGAGGTAATTTGTTTTGGTTTGCTTTTATTTCTTTTTTTTTATATATATAAAGTGTACATTTTTCTGAATTATTTTATGGTCTATTGATAATGTTGGTGTGAACAGAATAGGAATACTATGTGTGCCATTCATTCATTAAAGGCAAGCAACATCTCCATCAGAAACTTTCAATGTTACCGCTGAAGAATTAATGTTATGAAGATAAAAAAAAATCGGCAGATAATAAAACAATTGAAATCAACGTTTCATTAATAATTTGTACAGGCGTCAATTGAATGTCAGATTAAATTTTATTTAAGGAGAATTCAATTCAGTGTTAATTAATAAATAAATCATAGGGGTGGATTATGCCATAGGACTCAAAAGATAAAATTGAAAGCCTCCTATGTTAAAGGATTCCGTATATGTTCTCATCCGGAAATTAGACTGAAAAGATGCGTTTTGAATATTTAAAATGAAAAGGAGTCTAGTGGAGATAAAGAGAACGCTTTCATACCTACCTACCTTACACGTGTGCACGATCGCATTGAGAGCCAAGCAGTCACTGCTCCGCCGAGAACCAGGAACGACGACGACGCCGGCCGGACGCGCACGAAGGAACGGGGAGAAACACGCGCCTGGCTGGTGCTGCTGCTTCTACTGCTTCTCTCTTTTTCTCGTAGCGTGGCCGTGGATTCCCTTTCTGATCTTGGTCACTCAAACTTTGACGTGGATTTTTTCCGCGATCCACTGTCTAATTCCAAGGAAAAAAGGTGTTATTCATGTGAGGTGGAGGCAAAACATTACGCATTAGATGGAAGGTCGTCTGCAACCCTGTGACGTCACGAAGGCACGTGGCACTCCAGGCACTAGGCTCAAATGAGACATTTTCGCGTTGGAAAAGGAAAAAGAAAGCTGCACATTGAAAGCTATGGCCTAGAAGAGATTCGAGTGAGTGTGAGGGACCTTGCCTGGTTCCGGCGTGGGTGGGATTAAAGACAAACGATGGCAACTCCTTACTGATTAAGAGTTAAATTTAGCAACGGGAAAGAAAACGTCAAGCGCTTGGAAATGGAAAGGGGAAACCATTATTTTTTAATAACGTTTGAATTATTATTAATAAAATCCAGTTCATAAACCAAATAAATAAACAAACAAATAAACCAAATAAATAAATAAATAAATAAATAAATAAATAAATAAATAAATTCCATTTTAAGAAATCTCAGTCAGGCAGTTATAAGTTCAAAAATATTGAGAAAAACTATGAAAAATAAAAATAAAAACAAAAATTCACTGATTGTAAGTTCACTTAGAAGTTGTAAATTATTTTTTGGTTAACTGAAAATAGAAAACCAAACTTAAAAATGATTACAAAGAACTTTTAAAGTGCAGAAATTTCACATCATTTCCCCCCCATATTTTATTGTTTATTTTCTTGTTGCTTTCATTATATAGTATTACATAAGTTGAAAGTAAAAACCGAAATGACCGTGAAATATGAAGGAATAAATTACTTAATGCATGAAAGTATAAGCGCGATAAAATTAGCGCGCGGCTAGAGCGTTGGGGTTGTTTTTACTGCCATCTTTTGAGTAAGATGTATAAAAATATTTCTTGAAAACATACTCTTCTATTGAAAAAAAAAAGCATCTCGTTACTTTGCATGGGTTTTATCGTTAAAATTTTCGAGTTTATTAAAAATAATGTTATTGCGTTAAAAATCTTTAAATTAGCCCACCGATATTATGTAATTTCAGCATCTGAAATACTCACTTTTTAAATAAGCTGATAATGAAGATATGTCATAATTACTTTCATAAATATACTTCAATAATTAGATCGCTATCATTTACGTAATTTTGTTTTTTTCTTAATTTCATTTTTTATTTTTATATCAAGGCCATCTGATTAACAGTTGGATCTACAGAATGCATAGTACTTGATGGCCACCAGAGGGCGAAGAGCGTAACCAGTTTCGATTAGTGAGCGGAGGAAGTGAGCCGTCGCCAGGTGCATAGTCTTTAGCTTTGATATGAATTCCAATCCCAACGTTCCTTTCATTGACGCCATTTGCAGCAACGGAGAAGGAAGGCTTCGTCGTTCGTTACTACTGATAACAGTTTCAATATTTACATGCTAATTTGAAATGAGTTGCGAAGAAGAAGTTTTAAGAATTGGTAAAAAAGTGGATAAGATGGTGTCTAACGATGGCTCTGTAAGTTTATGAGGGAACCAAATACTGTATTTGAAGCTGTAAGAAGATTTAAATTGCACAGTGAAGAAATTATTGTATATCGTTTATGCAAATACGATTCGATCTCGGCGTGGATTTTTAAATTATTTTAATTTAACTAGCTTGTTAAGAACTGTTAAGATTATAATAGATGCCGTATGTGTTTATGATCGTGGAGATGGCGTTGTTAAATTTATTCGTATTTGTTAATTGGCTCCATGTGCCTACAAGATGATAAAACGCATTCTGCTAAACACCCGATGCGGTTGTAATATGATGATGATGATGATGATGATGATGATGATGGAAGAAGGGATCAGTTCTGAAATTTCATTTTCAATATGTTTTAATCTATAAAATGTGATCTACAGCAATTTAGAAAATTTTACTGCATCCTTAATGTTTTTCTTTTGTATTTGCTTTATATATTTAAGTAATCCTTGTTAAGCGCCAGAATAATATTTTAAGAAAACGTTCAAATTCAAAAAATATGAGATAATTAAAATTATTTTTAAAAATCTTGCAACATGTATTCATTTAAATTTTTATTGTATTTAAAAGAAAAATTCCCGTACCAATTCCCTTGCAACACATGAAAAAAAATATAAGTAGACCACAAGTTTTACAAGAAAAAAAAAATATAATCATTTTAAAAAATAAATAAAGCATAAACAAAACTGAACCAATTTAAAATCAGTGGCTATATTAACAAGTGAATAAACCGCTATTTCGGTGTTATATTAATGCAATTCGTGCAAAGTGCAAGTCAAGTCTCTCATTCGGTCGTTATTTGCGTTATTATTGTCGAGTGCCTTTTCGTATCGTTTTTCAGTCGGTGATCGCGATGCCACCTAGCGAACCGACGACGAAACACGCGAGGCCCAATAGGCAAAGCAAGCAGGGGAGACGAACCCACGTCACCCATTGCTAAATAAATGTCGCGACTTTCCTATCGTGGCCGATGATGGCGTGCTTTTAGGAAAGACTTTTTAGGAAGTTATTTTTTAGGTTTTGAGTTGTTTGCCAATATTTCAAGAATGGCATTTAATAATTGCAAATTCAACAACAAAATAAATTATTTTAACTTATTAAGTCCTGAGGTTAATCAGAAATTTCATTTTCAAAATTAAAACAAAACAAGAAACAACAATAAATAAAAATTAACATAAAAATGCCACTTGTTTATTAGAGACTTAATGTCTGAGAATTTAAAATAAAAAAAGAATAAGTTTCTAAGAAGTTTTATTTAGAGAAAAAAGGGGGCTTAGTTAAAACACTATTTTTTTTTTTATTTATTTTTTTTTATTTTTTATTTAATGGGGTAACTTACAACATTTTAATAAAAGTTGTACATATATTTTATTAAAACTCTTAAGCAGATTTAAAATTAATTTCTTTAATCATTTTTAAAATTAGGGCCAAGAACAGGCATTAGATCTGTTGAATGCTTTGAAGGAACTACCAATTACTTTGGATGTACTTCAGGTAATCATTGTTTCATTGTGTTTCTTTATTTATAAGCTGCCTCATTGGCCAAGAGAGCTGGAGCATAGGTTTTCCAGTTCTTGAGACTTTTCGGTTGCAGGTTTGAATTCCTCCGTGATCATGGTGCTTGTCCTGGGCATGTTAAAATATGAAAGGGTGCAAACAATTAAGACTTCAACATTGTAACAGATCAGCTTTTGGTATTTATTGATTCACTTCATTTCATTTTAATAATTAACTTGTTTTAGAGAGAGTAAACATTATCACAGATTGACCTTCAAAATCAATTTGATACAGTAGACTTGCAATTATCCGAGTTAATTGGGACTGAGATTACCTTGGATATGAAAAAAACTCTGATAATACAGAGATCTTGTATTAATGGTTTACAAAACTTAACGATAACTAGCTGGATGAATATGTCCATTTAATACGTACATCACAAAACAAGACATAACGTATGTAATAACGCATCAGCTCTGTTAATCAGGAGCCTCTTGAGAACCGCAAATCTACTGTTATAGAATGACTTTTAAGTTTGGTCTTGTATTGGCTATCCTTGAATAATGCTATACCATATCCAATGAAAGTTGGAGTGGGCGTGTCCAGTTAAACTTCCTATTTCAATTGTTAGACATTGTTGATTCTACTTTGGCAACAATGTCTAACAATTGAAATAGGAAGTTTAACTGGACACGCCCACTCCAACTTTCGTTGGACAGAGTATAGAAGCTTGTAAGAAACATTGGCCCCTATTCAGAATGAGCACTCATGCTCTTGCTCAAACCATTGTTGATTTTGTATTCAACAATAGTCAAGAGCATGAGTGCTCATTCTGAATATGGCAGTTGTCTGCATTTACCTAACAGTATATATTGCCTCCAGATGAATTGGACTTGGATCACTGATTGTTGTTTGTGGAAAGATGAAGGCTGATCAATACCTAGACATTTTGGATTTAAAATAACCCGAAAAATAATGATGAGATATAAAAATGATGTGTTGAGATTAAATTAAAATCAGAAACATTTTTCTTTAGCATCTTTTGTTTTCGAGATATTTAGCTACATTACTTAAAATGAGGCACCCTGCATGACCACTACATATATTATATTAGCACGTTATATGTTAATATGACCACTACATATATTATAAAATGTTATCACATGGAGGGAAATTAAAAAACAAAACGTGCAGTGTATAAAAAGCCTTGTTTATGAACCTGGGCAGTCATTGAAACCAGCCAGGTGGTGTGCCTTTCAAAAGGGCCTGGGGAGAACACATATACTGAAAGCGTACCTGTAACTTATATAAATGCAAAAAAAATTACTGATTTTTGCTAAATAATAAAATAAAATTGATTTTCACAAAACTTTTAAAAAATATAATTGAAACATTTTTTAATAAATTAATTTTAATTGCTAATATTTATTTAGTTTTACATTTATCTATTAAATGTTTTAATTAAGTGGGAATCAAATAAACAAGTCTAAAGCACCATTAAAGAGGAAGAAGCATCCTGTTTTTAAAGAGACATGTTAAAAAAAAAAAGCCTCAACATTCTTGCATTGTCATGATTTTATTCTTTATTTTTTTTTATTGTTCTGATCTGATGCATAGAGCAATCCTTAGCAGAAAACAATTTCAATACAGCAACTATCAAGTTTTACATGCATCATGCATATGAATTTTCCCATTGAAAAATAAAGTGCACATGATTAGTTACTTTATCAGCTTTCATTTCTTTTCAATGTTGGGAATGTTCTTGCCTTAAACAATCCACTATCACATTCTCTCTCCATTGTTGAAATTGTGTCTACAGACTGATGGTTGGACATCTGGACAAATTGATTATATCAGCACTTTTATGAAAATGTGTTAAAAAGTTGATGCAAGACCATTATATTTTAATGTTGTGCACAAACTTTTGGAAATTGGGACAATTTAAAGTATGAAAATTAAGGTGGTGTGTATTTTTTAATACCTTGAGTATTTGGAATATTGAATTCTAATTTAAAAAATCTTGTAGTTATTTAATTTAAATAATAACCATTGAATTGTTTAGAAGCTTATTTCTTTCACTTTCAGAAAACAAGAATTGGAATGTCAGTCAATTCTTTAAGAAAATCCAGCAAAGATGAAGAAGTTATTTCTCTATCCAAACAGTTAATAAAAAACTGGAAGAAATTATTATCTGGTAACTGCTTCTATTTCTAAACACCTAATAGCCTTTTGTTGTGATATAACTTCAGTTCATTTAGTCATAAAGAAAATGAAAAAAAAGAGATCTGGATGAAACAGCCGGATAAAATCTAGAATTTTTCACTCAACATTTAGATTTTTATTTTTTGTTCTCTATTTTTCTGAGATAACCATTCTATTATTTCTCATTGTAATATCCCCCCTTCTCCAACCAAATTCATTAGAAATGTAAATTTTACTGTTATGCAACCATAACTGAATGATTATAAAATTGAAGAAAATAAGGATTCAATTTACAGTAGTACCCATTTAATACGATCACATTTAATACAATTTTCCGTATAAAAGTGCTTTATTGTCAGCACCTCAGTTGAGGTACATTTTCCATACGATCGTTTTCCCACATATCAGGCTCATTCTCGCCACCGTGCGTATGTACTTTGAGGTTGCTTATGCCATGGCAGAGTGCATGTGTACCGATTCTGTGCATCTGACAGCATATGTTCTAGTTCATTGCCAATGACAAAGACTGTGTCCTAGTTCCATGTTCCCACCTCGCATACACCCTCTTCAGATTTTTGTTCTAATTTATTTGACCAATGTTGCTCATCAAGAATATCCAAACTTAAAGGTAAAAATGCTCTATCAAGATACTTATTTCAAGTGGACTGTCCTATATTTACCATTTATAACTACATGGTACATGATTAAAATATCACGTCGTTGCATATCAAATGTCGGCTTGCAGAGGTCGTCTTTAATGGCCCTCTAGAAAGGACACCTTCACACGTGCTATTCGAAACAACCCCCATTGCAATCCAAACATTGTTGCCAACAATTTGGCAGCTTCTCGAGCCCTCTCCGATAGAAACCATGGTCTCAATAAACTCCCGGAATGTGTTTTCAATGTCTGCTTGGGTTAAGATGTTTTCCTCCGGAGAAAATTGTCCAGGATCTGCAAAAGATGGTAGTCTGTAGGGGAGAGGTCCGGAGAGTACGGGGGGTGTGGAAGCACCTTGTATCCCAGAGCCTGTAGCGCCTGCACGGTCATTCGTGCAACATGCAGACGTGCGTTGTCATGCAGCAGAAGGACGCCTTTGCGATGCACAAGTGCAGGTTGTTGCTGACACAGTTTTGTGTGCATACGATGCAGTTCACGACAGTAGGTCGCAGCAGTGATCATCTCCCCCTGCTACAGGAAGCTGTAATGCACTACACCACGGATGTTCCACCAAACTGTAACCATGAGCTTCCTGGGGTGCAACGAGGATTTAGGGAACTGTCGCAGGAGTTGATCAGCATCCAGCCACTGTGCTATTGTCATATAGGAGCCACTTCTCGTCGCAGGTGATAATGCGATCAAGAATCCCCGCTTCTTCATGGCGCAAAAGCAATTCCGTACACACCTCCAACTGATGCTCTTCTTGGTTTTCCGTAAGTTCATGTGGGACCCATTTGTCCTGCTTTTTCACCTTGCCGATGGTCCTAAGGTATCTACTGACAGTCGACGCTGATACAGCATGTTCCCCTGCAAGGTCCCGAAAAGTATTTGACGGGTCCTCTTCCACAAATTGCTTCGGATCAGCATCATTCAATACGTTGGGCAGTCTGCCATGTGGCTCATTTGCCAGGTCCGTCACTCACACCCGGAATTTTGGGATCCAACGATGGATAGTACGTTCATTTATGGGCCTAGACCGAATACCTTATTGATGTTTTGAGAGGCGTTGGATGCAGTTGATTCAGCCTGAACTCGTAATGCATTATCACACATAATTCGTATGAAGTCATGACTATCTTCGCTTGGGTTCAAACGCTATTAAATATCATTGCAGGCATTCAAATTTCAGGCAGCTGGTCACTGATAGGTTTATCTCTGGAAATGTACCACTTTGTTATGGATACTTGATACTAAACGTGGAAACCGTGCTGAAGCGTGTAACCCACTTTGAAATCCGACGTTTGATATGCAACGACCTGATATAATTCAATTTGTAATATGTATTACAATGATTCTAGAGCACAGAATAAGAAAAAGTATGATCGAGTAGTATGTGTTTTGCATATTTTAGATCTTCCTGCCTAAGATGTTTTCCCACTTACAGCTTTTTGCAATTGGTAAAATGTAGTTTGCAATTGAAAAAATAATCTTTTCAAATGAAAAAATAAATCTTTTCATTAACTTGGAATGAACAGATTATTTTTTCATTTGAAAACTACATTTTTTCATTTGAAAAGACTATTTTTTCAATTGAAAAGATTAGTTTTTCAATTGCAAACTACATTTTACCAATTGCAAAAAGCTGTAATACATTTTTTTGTGTGTTAAGGTCCCTAGAGAATTGTGTTAAGCGAGTACTACTGTATTGTCAACAGTGGCATATTATAAAGAAGCATAGTGCATGGCTTGTTAGTAAAATTCAAATGTAATTAGTACTATTTTCAAGTAATTAAAAAAGTTAAAACAATTTTTTCTAAGATTTAAAAAATTATATCCATTTTAAAAGAAATGAAATACTTCGGAATTTATTTTTTTTTTTTAAAATGGTGTTATATTGCTTTGTAGGTCCCCCAACTCCTGCGAATTCAAAATCTGATAATAACAAAGATTCGAGCAAAAGCAATAATGATCATAAATCTTCTTCAAATAACAAGGAGAAATTTGAAAAGGAAAAAATTCATACAGCAAAGCCATCACAAACCAGTTTTCCACCCACTGCATCTGACACAACAAACTCTGTTCGTTTAAAATGTCGAGAAATGATTTCATCAGCCTTGAAGACTGATGGTAAAGTTTTTCTTGCCCATTATTAGAAACAAGATTTAATTTTCATGTTATGGTTTTCTTTAAAAAAAAAAAAAATCATTTATTAATTTAACAGGGTTCTCCCCAGGCCCTTTTGAACGGGTGCGCCGCCCAGCTAATTTTGGTGACCGCCCGGCTGAATACACGAAAAATGCATACCACTGCATAGTTTATTTGTTTTTAATTTTTGTCTGCCCGGCTATTTTATTTTTCCACCCAGCTGATAAAATTTTCTGGGGAGAACACTGATTTAAGCTTTTAGAAAAATTGATTAATATTTATTCGAAGCTTAGCATATACTAAAATGTATATCTTTTTAGGAACTCTACCTGATGGAAGTGGTGACCCTGATCAAATAGCTGGGGCTATAGAAGATGATATCCTTATTTTGAAATATAATATTTAATGTGAAGAGATGTGTTAATCATTGATATTATCTCTCTCTTAGTATATTTTTAAATGGTGAATGAATTTTAAAATGAGTTCAAAGCTAGCATTGAAGAAAAACGTAGAAATAAGTAAATAATTTTAACATGTTATATGCTGCTTACTCATAACTGGAGTAGAAGAATTTCACCAAATTTTGCTTGTGCATGTACCGTATTGGCTCGAATCTGAGCCAACTTTTTTTATCCCAAAAATGAAGTCGCAAAACCAACCCTCGGCTTAGATTCGAGACCAACTCAGATGACCCCCCCCCCCCAGAACGCGCCGCTGGAATAGGCGTTTCATCCGGCTACCTCCGATTTAACCTTCCATTGTAAAATCAGTTACCTATCATTTCAAAACGATAATCAATCAAGGGACGTGATATTTTATTACTGTGAGAGATGCGCATTCAGTGACCGCTCAGTACTTGAATTTTTTATTTCCAATGGTTTAGCCAAGGCGATTTTCTTTAAGCCAGAATCTCATGTTTTTAGCCAAATTTAAAATTAAAAAAAATTATGTTCCTAATAAACGACATGTCCTTTTAATCACGTGATAATCTGATTTTCGAGGCTGAAAATAAAAACTTTCCATATAAATAGAATTAGCCAAGTATGTTCGCCAAATGTGATTGTTTATTCGTCAGATTAGTTGAACTGTCGCCACTGGCGATTTGGCGAGCGGACTGCGCGGACACTGGCATTAATACACTTTTGAGACTACATTGTATCGTATATACTTGTCTATAAGCTGATTCGTGTTTAAGCCGACCCCCCCATTTTTGGCCCCAAAAAGTAGAAAAACATCATGACTCGAGCATAAACTGAGGCAAAAAAGGAAAAAAGACAATACTTGAGAGGAGCATGACTATTGCAAATTTATAATAACAAATTCATGGGTGAGAAAACCATCAAACATACCTTCTTCTTCATCTGACTCTCCAAAAAGTTGATGAAGATTTTCATTCTCATACTCATTATCCATATCGTCTTCAGTCTCGTTTTCATCGGCTTCACTTTCCTTATTATTTTTCGAAATGATACAGTAATTATTTACAGTATGTAATAATAGATATTCATGGTAACCGTATTAGCTTTCTTTATAAAACCTTCTTGGACTTGATATGAACAAAGTGACAGTTTACCAAGGTCGTCACCATCTTGTTTTTGGGATTTGACTTATCCATTTGCTTTCTACAGTGAAAAAGTGTATGGAAAATTGAGGAAAAAGATGTGAAATAATGCACATATTAATGTACTGCATATTGTATATATTTAATATACCATACTATGCATATTGTATATATTTGCACAATGTGCTGTAAGCTATATTAAATTTTATATGCTAGTACTTGGCGATAGAACTTTATTGCAATGAAAGAACATGTAAAAACGCGCTGGTTTCGTTTGAAGCCCCCACCCTCCACCCCTTTTCGTACTTTCCCTGGTTTTATTACTGGATTATCATGTGTGGTTTATTACATGTAGTTTTTCATTATAAACAGTTATGATTTTTTTTAAACTCTTATTTTGGGATAAAGTGCAGAATGCTAAACTTTTATCGAAAATGTCGGGAGCCATATCATTAATATGGTTGCCACAGCCTTTTAAAGACTTCTCTTTATACTGCAAAGAGTGGATAATATTATCTTAGAAGGAATTTATTTAAGCAGTGGACGTGTTAATAAATGAACTCTAAACAGATTAATAAATTATTATTTAGCTTTTTTGTAAACTCCATTTATAAGAGCCCTCCACTTATGAGAACTTTTATCAACTCTGACTAGTGCATGAGCTGAAGGTGGTTTTTAGGGGTCATTTTTTGGGGGGGAAATCTCGGCTTATAGATGAGTATGTTCGGTAATAAGGACTTGCAAAAAAATGAGATCATCGGTAAATGATTCGAAATTGTCGAAATCGCAATGATTGATATATAAAAAAGCTTGCAAGATATCCAAAATCTTTCCTAAACGGAATAAAAACAGAAGAGGGTAATTTCATGGATAAATTTTGAGAGTTCCCTAACTTTCTGGGAAAAACTGTTAGCCCCCCCCCCCCCATCCATCCCTGTGATTTTATTATCTCTTCTTGTTACATTTACCTTTATTTTAAATAATTATAAAAACGATGTGGCACGTGATTAAGAGCAAATACAGTTTATTTATTAAGTAAATATTTCACAATGGAAAAAATATTGTCACAAAAGCCTGTGTGGCTAACATTGGCGATGGGCAGCCTTGATTCTCATCAGAACTTCACGGCCATCCATTGCTAATGTTCAGTGACACTAAATTTCATGACTTTACTGTGTGAATTTAATATAAATTCTCAAACTATGGAAAACCATTTATTTATTAAGTTGAGATGTTACAATAATAAATTCAGATCATGAATGCAACCGAAAATGAACAAACTATTAATATTCAGAAAGATTTATTGGAGGAATTAGAATGTAATTTAATTTTAAAAAAAGTCAAATTAAACTTTAGTCAAATGAAAATCTTTGGAGTGAATAGTTAAACTGAATGTTTTATAATTGTGGTAAATATTTACAATACTATAATTTTTGTATAAATAATATTCACCATTTTTTTTTTCCAAAACAAAATGTTTTATTGAATTAATTATTTGTAGGGTTGTTTTATTAATTTTTTTTTTTTTTAGTTTATAAATTTGTTTTTCACATAAAAAATTTCTTTCCTCCAAAACGCCATGAAAATTTACGGGTTGGCTTAGATTTGAGCCAATACGGTATTACTGATTTAATGGAACATGCATCCTAATTAATCATCGCAGCACCACAGCCCAAAATAATAGACAAAAAAACACATTTAAGATTTATATGGTTAACTGATTGTATCATGTCTATCACATCCTGTTTGAAATACCTAAGTTTTTCATGAGACGTTGCACCATAGTTCAAATTGAAGAAAAAAAGCTTATTTAAGATAAGTCGAGACATGGCATAAGATTTCTCCATACAAGTTGCCTTCTGATCAATATGGTTAAAGTTTTGGACACTAATGACTGTAATACCATATTTATTCTACTATAATGCAAAAAATTTTGGCCTAAAATAGCACCTAAATTTGTGGGACCATAGTATACAAGAGAATAATAATAGCCCTGCAATGACTGACAGTGGGCCGGGGGGAGGGGGGATCGGTGGCACGGTTGCAAGGTGCATTGTCCTGCTGAAAGTGACCTTCTCCAGAAGGGAACATCATAGCCATAGACGATAGCACGTGATCAGCAACAATGTTGAGGTAAGCTGTGCT
The DNA here is from genome assembly GCA_023313115.1 of Rhysida immarginata. Lineage (NCBI taxonomy): Eukaryota > Metazoa > Arthropoda > Chilopoda > Scolopendromorpha > Scolopendridae > Rhysida > Rhysida immarginata. The sequence continues at coordinate 3,990,123 of JAHWFO010047825.1, read as the reverse complement.
GTTCAGAGTTGTGTCCACAGATATCAAGGGATCCAGTGTATTCCAAGAAAACATTCCCCACACAATAATTCCACCGCCACCAGCCTGAAGAGTTGTCATTTCGCAGGAAAGGTCCATGAACTCGTGCCATTTGCACTATAGTCTGATCCTGCCGTCTGCATGATGGAGCAGGAAACTAGATTCATCGGACCATTTTTTTTCCACTCCTCAAATGACCCATTACATCATTCCTGGGCCCACTTGAGGTGCCTTTTCCTATTGTTCTCTGATACCAAAGGCACTCTTGATGGTCTCCTGCTGCTGAAGCCCATCTTTTGCTAAGTCCATCTTCTTGTGCGTTGGGATATGCTTTGTGATGCACCTGCATTGAATTCAGCTGTAATTTGTCGTGTTGTTGCCCTTCTGTTGCTGCAGACTGTGCATGCTTCTCGCCTTTCACCTCTCTCGTTCACCAGCCTTTTTCGACCAGAATAGTCATTATCGCGTGAAGTTTTTTTTTTTCTTAACTCTCACTCTCTAAACACCCAAGATACTGTTGGGCGAGAAAATCCTAAAAGAATCGTCGTTTAAGAAATGCTGGTGCCAGCTCTTCTTGCACTGACGATCATTCCTCTTTCAAACTCACTTAAATCTTTTGTCTTACCCATTTTGACATTAACTTCCGTGAAAACTACATCATCCAAAGCTGGGCATTCCTTATATAAGCAGCTCTGCATTGTTACGTCACTCTAGGACTGGTTTACTTTCAAATAAGGGGTGTCTCTAATTTTCTGGCCACTCAATGTACAAGAAGTGCATTATAGTAGAATAAATACAGTATATCAAATCACCAATTTGTTTTAATTTAATGCCAAGTAAATATTAGCTGGTGCAGTATCAAAGTGTGGTAGGGTATAGGCTTTTCTAGTTCACAAGTCCATTGAACCATGGGCTTGAGTGGTGCTTTGAGCATGTGTAAAGATGATGGCCATGAGAATTGGTGCAGATAATTTAAAAATCATTGTGCTTATAAATCTACGAAATCAATAATGTGTGTTATGGCTATTGATTAATTAATACCACATTTTAAACCATCAGATCTTGGAAGAGATTGCATAGTATCATTCATAAAGATTGCTACTCTTGATTCTCTGAATTAAATTAAAACCAATAGTGTGTTAGATAAATGAGTAGTTGGTTAATATGGAATTGGCAAAGCACATGGATTTTAAAAGAAAACTTTTATGACACTAATTACTGCTCCAGACCTTTGCATTCAGAAACAATATACAGTAAGACCCCACTTAATGCAGGGGATATGTTCCAATCAGCATTAAACGAGGTCAGCATTTTTTTTATTTTTATTTTTTTTTTTTTTTCCCTCCCTGCTTTCCTTAATTCTTCCTGCACCTATATACAAAGAAATGAAAAACACAGAAATGAAATACAAGAATAGAGTTCGAAGCAGAGTCTCAAACTTAAAAGATCCCAAAAACCCTAGTTTGCGTGAAAACGTCCTTTGTGGTGCAATTAATCCAGAGAAAATTGCCATTATGACTGCAGAAGTTAGTAGACTTTATTTTGACTATTTTTGTTTTGAAATATTTAAAAATTATTATCATACAGTCTCTTAAATTTTATTTTTATGACTCATTTCCAAAGATTTCTATTTAATAATCTTAACTTTACCCCATTGCCTTAAGGTACCCACACATGATCATGCCTGGCTTGCTGCCATGCTTGCCATTCCATAACTGTCACTCCATGCTTGATAAGAATTCACTACACACGAGCCATGCCGAAACTGTCATTCCATGGGAACTTTATTGCATTTTGTTGAACGAATTTATTCGCCAATGTCTGCTGTGCAGTGATGGTGCAGTGAATTTACATTATGAAGCAGTCTGCAGCAACTGTTATTGAATGCTGCTTGCCGAGGACGATGATAGGCCTAAAATGAAAAGGAGCATTTGGTCTAAACGCTGGTTGCAAGAAAGAAAGAAATATTCTGATGTAAATCTTTTGGGTGAACTCGAAGCTAATGCAAAGGATGACTTCCTGAACTACCTACGGATGACTTCCACAAGTTTTCGAGAACTTCTATCCCTAGTTGCTCCTGTTATATCAAAACGCAACTGGCACTTCCTGCTGCACACGTATTTGAGCCAATCAGTGCGCATGCCAAGTCATTCCGGGAATGAATAGCGTCACACACGATCAGCTTTTTGCTTTATCATGCCATGAATGACAAGCCAAAATCAAACAGGTTGAACTTGTCATTCCGGGAATGACAAGCCATCAGTTTTGGACTGATTGCCCCACACACGATCATTTTTGGAATGAACAGTCGAACTGAATTGCTTGGTAGCAAGCCGGGCATGATCGTGTGTGGGCACCTTTAGAGCAGTGTTTCTCAACCGGTTCTCCAGAAAAAATAAAAAAAATAAAATCATCATCATCATCATCATCATCATCAAGAGGTTCAGACTAAAAACCTTTCTTAATTAAGTAGGCCTAAGGGGCTTTGCCATAGAGATTAATACTAAATGCGCTCTGCAAGTCAAAAAAGGTTGGCAACCTTTAAAGGCAAAAGAGCCAAATTTGCCCCAACAAGAATTTGAAAATTATTTTGGGAGCCTTAAAAATATTTTTACAGCTATGGTGACTGACAATTAGTGGTTTGATAAATCATAATTAATTCAATGTTTATTAAACGAAAAATACAAAAAAATCGCAAAACGAAGTAGGCATTAACATAATCTGAGCAATGACTTTGCATTTGGTTGGAATTTCATTAGCAAAAATTGTATTTCTTCATAAAGATACTGTTGGCGTTGCTTTTCAACATGCCATAAAGGATTTGTGCAGTTAAGCAGCTTTAGTTTTACTTTCGTTTTGAATTTTGGAGAACCATATGTTAATGCCCAAAGAGCTGCAGGTTGCCGAGCCTTACCTTAGAGTACTGGGGGCAATGGTTGATTGTCCATGGGTGATTGCCCCACAGTGGTATTTTTTTATGTTTTTACATGGGTAGGTTTGCCAGTCCATCTTATCTTTTTTTTTTCACATGTTCACCCATCCAAATATTAAAGTCTTGAGATCATTGATTAACTTTTGTGATCTCATGAAAAATGGTATTTTCTGCATGGTGGATAATGATTCAGAAAGTGCATTCACAGAACTCTGAAAAAGGCTCCTCTTTCTTTCTTTATATGGCTTTTGCATAGATAAATATCACGTAGAATTTAACTGCTCAATTTAATGGATGCAATGCCTTATATGGTTGGTCACTTCATCAGTCATTTAATATTTATGGAAGATTAAATAGAAATGTTTAACCCTTATGAAAATATAATGTGGTTTTCATTCAATCTGTTTTGATATAAAATAACAATATAGAATATCTCTGTTGCTTGCTTCTCAGGAAATGGCAAGTGAGGAAATGAAACAGTTACGTCAAAAATTCACCAAAGAAGCCATCAATGATCATCAAATGGCATTGACAAGTGGTACAACTACAGATTTATTAAAATGTGGCAAATGCAAAAAACGTAACTGCACTTATAACCAGGTAAACTCTAAAAATGATCATTATCCCAACTACTCTTTGCAGCATAATGTGATTAATTTAAGTAATTTTTTATTGAAATATTTTTTCTTGTACTCTCATTATTTTATTTAATGATAAATTACGTGATGGGTTTTTTTTTCTATTTTTTATTTTTTTTAATACTGATTAATTGTTTAAAAATCTTAAGTGCTGATCATGCAATGCAAGTCTTTTGCTCTGAATTAGGTACAGACTAGAAGTGCTGATGAACCGATGACAACATTTGTATTCTGCAATGAATGTGGACACAGATGGAAGGTAATTTTAAAAAAAAGCCCTTTTGATAATTAGGCTTTTGATATATAACAAAAGATCTTGAAATATACAGGGCAGCTGGCTGGAACGTAACTAGATATTATTAAATGGCTGTAAAATTTTTAATATTCATGGGATTATTATGAAAACAGTGTGTACACATACATAATTCAATAGGCTTACAACTTTCGCGCATCTGTAGTATAGACAGTGGCCGTGCGAGGGAGTACATGAAACAGTAGCAAAGATGGCCAATCGCCTGTCTATTCGTTAGTCAGCTATTGCAGATCGCTGCATGCTATGAAGGAATTCCGTTGTTTTTGTTCAGAGATGGTGGCGTAATGCGAAGGGAGGGAATCCCACAATTCATCCAGAGACAATATAGAATTGTCACAGGAAGCTAATGACCACAGGTTCAGTAAAGGATGCAGGAAGAACTGGTCATCCATCCATGTTTAAGCGTGAGGATAATGTAGCAATTGTGCGGGAAATATTCAATCGTAGCTCATTGAAGTCAACACATCGGGCAGCTTGTGAAAGCAGACTCACAAGATACATGGTTTGGCAGGTGTCCCATAAAGAATTGAATTCGTGGAAATCCCAGTTCGTGCATCAGCTGCCACCAGAAGATTATGATTGCAGAATGGAGTATCGGGAATCGATGCTGGGCTGGCACAATGATTGGCCTGCATTGTTTCACAACATCCTCTGGAGTGACGAGGCCGTATTCCATGTGGCAGGTTTTGTCAATCGACACAGTTGCCATTATTGGGTGGCACAAGATCTATGTATGATGGTGGAAAAGATGCAGTCTCGTCCAAAAGTGACCGTTTGGTGGGGAATGACAACCACAAATGTCATCTGCCATTTATCCTGCATGACACAATGAATGCGGAATGCTACTGTCAGATGCTTGATGATTATGTTTGGCCCACGGGATGTGGATGGGAAAACATCGACGACATTATTTTCATGCAAGACTGTCACCATCTCAATTTGCAAATGTCGTGCGTGCTTGATTGGATGAGAAGTTTCCAGGATGTTGGCTAGGGAGATGCAGACCTCATGAATGGTCTACAAGAAGTCCAGACCTGACACCCTGTGACTTCTTTTTATGGGGTTGGGCAAAAGATGAGATGTACCGAAAGAAACCTCGCACACTGGAAGATATGGGGGATGTTATCACCAATGTCTCATGCCACTTCCTCCAGAAGACTGTGGATTCCATTCCCAGCCGTTTGAGGAAATTGGTTTCCACAACAGGCGCCTATATTGAATTTTAAGGCGACCATCCGTATTCCCATATAACAGTGCACACATGATAATAATTTCAAGAATTTAGTGCTGTAAATATAGCATTTATATGCCTTTTTCAATACCTAGTTACTTTTCAGCCACACTGTATATAAATACAACAAAAAATAGGCATATACAAGTTTTCTTGAAACGTTCAGTTAGAAGGTTAGTGTTAGTTAAAATACATTGATTTCAAGATGGATCATCAAAAGTTTTCTTTACATTGCGAAGACAAGGAGTTTGTTGCAGTGTTCTCCGTAGGTGCTTTATTTAATTGAGGTCAACTTAATATCAAATGTTTTATTTTTGCTAATTCTTTCCTTTAGCGAGCACTGTTGAACATTATAACGTTTTTCATTTTTAAAATTTCTGATGTTTTTATACAAAATGGCAAGGTTGCTTCTGCCGTCCTAAAAGCAATTTGTTTCATAAGTTTTATGTTACTCAACCCACTTACATAATTGGCCATAAACATGAATTTGCAATTATCAGTTAAACTTTGTCTGTATGAATTGCTGGCAGAATATTTTAATTGTTATCTGTGAATATTGGATGTTAGATACTTTTAATTAATATTTTAACTTAACAGTTTATGCTATGAAAATACTTACCGTATACGTGAATCCAGGTCTAATCTAAAGTTATTACATCGAGATATAAAAGAAGCTCTTTAACCACAACAGTATCTAAGGAAAATTACATTAATTTTTGGTTAAGAATCTTGTTTTATATCTCAATGTACTTATTATATCCACACTTCTGTAAACTCTAGGTTTTTTCCCTTTTCATTGTACTTTGTTTATAGTATAGATAATCCCTCATTATGTGCGAGGTTTTGGTTCCTGAAAACCCCTTCTTATACTGTATTCGTAGATAACGGGGCCAAAGCCTTATGAGAAAACAGGGATTAGGGCATGTCAAGTTGCTGGTCGACTCGATACCAAAGTTATTTTTATTATGATGCCCTCTTTGCTTTTCTTTATCGGCCAAATATTTGGCCGTCAACAGTATTGCTCTTTCCCTCTGTCAATATGCCTAGAACTTTCTACTTACCAATATTGCTCTTTCCAATGTTATATTTTCAAGGAACAAAACATTGCACATTTTGCACAAAGTGGTTTGTCACTTTTTTTATTTTGAAATCATGATAAGCTGTGCCAATGATGCGTGTTTGCAAACAGGCGGTTTGTAAAATGCCACTGATACTGTTTACTTGCATTGAATACATTTTCCCACGTGAACAGAGGGGAATTCTCTAAAAGACAAGAAGCGAAAGGGGAAATCCCCTTAAAAATATATCGGTACAAATTGCGGATATGTGAATTTCCCATTGCATATGAAGGAGGATGTGTAAAAAAAAAAAAAATTGACATGGATATGTGAAACCACGTATGATGAGACCATGGATACCTAGAGATTACTGTATACATACCATATTTATACAATTGAAATGGAATTTTGACTTAGTATGTCAAGTTTGAAAACCATTGGTCTTAATGAAGCAATGATCTACGGTAATTATATTTTAAAGTTAGTTAATTTAAACTCGTAGAGATTTATTCTGTTGATGTTTGTTGTATGATTCAGTGTTTGGGGGAGGAGGGAATAACTTTTGTCCATTTCTCTTTCTTTCTTACTCACTGCCTTACTCACAGAACATTATCAGTTTACTATAAAGTATTTCATAATCATAAAATCACTTCTTGAGCATTTTTTTCCTTTATTTCAGTTCTGTTGAAGCAGTTGGATTGCTACCAAAATATGATGAAATTTGTCCTCCAGAAAGTTTCAGTAAATGAGAATTCTAAAAAGAACACTACATTATTCAATGGAACAGAGGTTAAAATACATTAGAGAAAACTTGTTTTGTACATCTAATTGTTTTTCTCCTTTTTGGTTTCATATGAAGTTGCCTAAAAGAATTATGATATTGAGCAAATTTCAAATCTATTGTGTTGGAGAATGAAGAAACAAAAACAAATGTGCATAGGGTTAAAATATACTTTCCAGCCTTTCGTGTTAGTATCTACAACTGTGTTATTAGTATTAAGTTGTATTTTTTTGTTCTTTTTATGTCGTTTTCTCTTACTGGGTGCATATTTTCATTTGATTTTTGTTTTCTGCTTTTTTATCAAGATATGTGAAGTTTATAGGGCATCTTGGTTTCTTTGTTTTGCTTTGCATCAGTACTTATGTTTACAGTTTCAGTGGTTTTAATCATACCTAAATTTTATCTTCATGTTTCTTGGCTATAAACATAGAAAGATTGCATTTATTTATTTATTTTTCTTTTGTATTGCTTATGAAGATGAAAATCATTTATACATATATATAATTATTTTTTATTTTTTTTTTTTCGTGTCTTAAACTTTTTCATTGTTTCTCATTGCTTAGGATTCAAGTAGTACAGGATTTTTAGTTTTTAGCCTTCATTAGTATGTAAATATTAATCATATTTATCCCCTCCCATTCCCCTAATTTATTATTAATTTTCATTGGAAGTTTAAGCAATATTTAAGTTGTGTATCTTTTTCTCCTAATTTTTAATAGTCATTATTTTATTATCTTATAATTTCCTTATTATTATTTTCTTTTTTCCATTATTTTTTCAATAAATTTATTAATAAATCAAAAGAAAATTGTATACACCATATATAATTATGTGACCCCATACGTACATTTGCATATACACACATATATTCATATACATATATCTATATATATATATAAATATATTTTAGGGTAGTAATAAATATTTTTTGTTTATTATTAATTTCAATAAATATTTAAGTAATTTATTATTAAAGCAATTTGTTGAAGGTTTTTTTTTTCAGCTAAACTTAACATATTTACCTCCAAACATTTTTAAAGAAAATTTATTTATGCTGCTGCTGCTACACAATTATTATTTTTATTGTTTAAGCTGTTGTAATAAAATGTCACTTCCATTTTTTTTAATCATAGACTCTGTATATATACAATGATTGAGTGAAATTTTGTGTTATCTCATTATTTAATTTTATTATCAGTTTGCTGTTTCTAAGGTGTATTATTTTTCCAGTTGTTTTTTATTTTTATTTTTACTTTTTTTTTTTGATCATACTTGAGGAAAAAAGTAAAAAGTTCAAACAAACCATTTATTTTTAATTAAAAAAATTATCCATCTTTTTTTTTCTTTTCTTCTTTTTTTTTTTTTTTTTTTTTTTTAAATTTTCATTATGAAGTTGGTATTATTGTTCGTACAGTTTCTAAATGACAAGCTAATCTGTAGATTAGAAATGATTGCTCTTATGATGATTATTATTGTTTGACAGTTAAATCATATCTATTATTGTGTCCAGTTTTTATTTTATTTTTCTGACTTTCATCCCTTTCCTGATGTGTAAACAACCTCTTGGCCCACCGTCTTTATTGTTTTATATAACGTTAAAATGGAGAAAAACAACATCCCAACTATGGACGATGTTTTCAATTGTTGATATAAAAAAATAATAAATCTTTCTTGTTAAAAATCGCCTTCCTCTGATTTTTATTTACAAATTTTCTATACAGTAAAGCACCTTTTATCCAAACTGCTCGGGAGTTGGTAATATTCTGTATAAGTGTGTTTTTCTTAATTTTGAGCATAAGTTTTATAATCAAATAAACAGCATTTACACCTGTAGTTCAATTGATTTTAAGACTTAGTGCTCCAAATTACAGAAAAGCTTCCAAGTCCGAGCATTCTGTATAAAGGGTTCTATAATGTATAAAATCATTATTACAATTATAAGCTTATTACACTGATTACAAATGATACACTTAAAGAAATTGGGTTATTTCTGGGCTGAAAAATTCCCTTTTAAATATGAAATATGGCTCGTATGTTGAAAATTTCACATTTCTTGTTATTATTAGACTGTTGATTTAATAATACTTATTTTTTTATTTAAAACTTAAATAATAAGTAAAAAATAAATATCTAAAAATAAATAATAAATAAATAAATAAATCAAAAATAAAACAATAAATAATCAATAAAG